>PVIY010003722.1:75888-110703 GCA_004026745.1 Myrmecophaga tridactyla
AAAAGAACATTAAAATATCATTCCATTCTACATATACAATCAGTAATTCTTAATATTATCACATAGTTGCATATTCATCATTTCTTAGAACATTTGCATCGATTTAGAAAAAGAAATAAAAAGACATCAGAAAAAGGAATAAAACAATAATAGAGAAAAAAAGATTATACATACCATACCCCTTACCCCTTGCTTTCATTTATCACTAGCATGAAATGCTTTCTTCTTAATCCCCATTTCCATTTGTGGAAATTCCACACATTATTTAATTCCCAGGTTAATGCCAGCTGTTTCTAGAAGCATCTGAGATTCCCTTAACCATATGTGATCGCCCCTTTGTCACATGTTCAGCCTTATTTCTAGCTGTTTACATCCTTGTTAGTCCCTTCCCTTTTGCATTGTGAGCTCCTTGAGTTCTGGAACCATGTCTCTTACTCACCTTTATATGAGGACGCCTTAAAATGAAAAGGTAGAGGGAGCCAGGTGTGAGACCCTGCTCAACACTTAGCGGTTGGGAGACCTTGGACTTGTAAGTTATTTAACCTCCTTGAAGAAATTTTTTTCACTTTGAAATTGGGCATAACAATAGTACCAACCTCATGAAGGTGTTTTGAAGATTAAATGAGATAATATAATACAGTGAATATTGAAGTAAAGCCTAGTTCTATATCCTTTATCTCTTAAACAGCTGTCCATGTAGCACCTTGTTCTAGTTTGCTAGCTGCCAAATGCAATATACCAGAAATAGAATGGCTTTTAAAAAGGGGAATTTATTAAGTTGCAAGTTTATAGTTCTAAGCCTGTGAAAATGTCCAAATTAAAGCAAGGCCATAGAAATGTCCAAACTAAGGCATCTAAGGAAAGATACCTTGGTTCAAGAAGGCCTATGATGTTCAGGGTTTCTCTCTGAACTGGAAAGGCACATGGCGACATCTGCTAGCTTTCTCTAGGCTTCTTGTTTCTTGAAGCTCCCTGGGATATTTTCCTTTTTCATCTCCAAAAGTCTCTGGCTGCATGGGCTCTCAGCTCTCATGGATCTAGTGGGTCTCAAGCTTTTTTCCAAAAGTGTTTCCTCTTTTAAAAATTCCAGTAAACTAATCGAGACCCACCTTGAATGGGTAGAGTCGCATCTCCCTCTAATCAAAGGTTAATACCCATAATTGGGTGTGTCACATCTCTCTGGAGACAATCTAATCAAGTTTCCAACCTACAGTACTGAATAGGGGATTAAAAGAAATGGCTGCCTTCACAAGATGGATCAGGATTAAAACATGGCTTTTCTAGGGTACATAATCCTTTCAAACCAGGACATACCTCATCCACCACAGGCCTTCAGTTAATGATAACTAAGTGAAGGAATGCAGACCCAAGGGCTTTGTGCAAAACTCTTTCTTCCTCTCCCTCTCCCTATTAACAGTAATCCAGAGTTTACATTAGAGTTCATTCTTTGTGTTGAACAGTTGTATAGTTTTTTACTTTTTTAATTATAGCATTTATACAACATAAAAAATTTTTTTTCTTTTTACCATTTTTGAGTATTCAATTCAGTGGTATTAATAATCTTCACCATGTTGTGCTACCATTACCACCATCCATCACCAAAACTTTCCTATTGCCCTGTACAGAAATTCTTAACAATTAAGCATTAATGTACCATTCTCTACCTCCATCCCACCCTGGCCCCTGGTAACTTGTATTCTAATTTCTGACTCTATGAATTTGCTTATTCTAATTATTTCATATCAGTGAGATCATACAATGTTTGTCCTTTGGGGAATGACTTACTTCGCTCAGCCTGATGTTCGCTCATTCATGCCGTAGCTTTTTACAGCTGAATAATTGTCTGTATATACCACATTTTGTTTATCCATTTATTTGTTCATGGACACTGGATTGCTTCCACCTTTTGACTGTTGTGACTCATGCTGCTGTGAACATTGTTGTGCACAAAACTCACTTTTGCATTGAGTCAATGGCAAAGCTCAGAAAAGAATCCAGGGCTCCTCAGTATCCTACACATGTTCTCACCTGCACATGCCGAGTAAAGTGGGTACTGAAATGTATGTCGTAAAGCCTCTAGAATGGAAGGAGGCAGGATTTTTTTTTTTTTTTAAAACAAATTGAAGCCCCTCTGTGAAAGATTATAGAATCCTGTTGGCTGGTTGGCTAGTTGAGTGGTTGGATTTTCAAGTAAGCAGCTGCTTTCTTCTCTGCATTGAAGTTTTTTTTTGCATTGAAGTTTGATAAAGAAATAGCCACAGAGGAATGCTCAAAAGAGAGACAACATTGTGTTACTATGGAAAGGTTCAATTCAAAATAGAGTTTTAGATGGTTGTTGATTTTTGGCCCTCCCCATCCAAAACTCCCAAACTCATCCATCAGGGAACATGTCGATTCCTACCTTTGGTTCTTTTTCTGCTCTTCTGTGCTAGATTGAAGGTGTCTTCTCCCTTATGTCCAATAAGGTAGAAAAATCTCTTCCTTGGTTATGTAGTTTGGATTAACCTGGGGGATGTAATTGTATGTTTTTAGTGGAAAGAAACTTTTATAATTGCTTCCCTTATTGATTATTAAACCTGCCAGTGGGGACCGAGAAATAAATACACCTTCTAGGAAGTTCTCCTCCTTTGTAATCTCCCTCTAGGCCTGCACTACCCCAAGTCTTGGAAATTTGCTGGAGATGATGTACCAGGAGCCAGCACGTTGGTCCTATACATTCCAGACATTTTCCTTTATGAGCCGCCTGAAAGTACAACTGGAGCCCTTCTCTGAGAAACTCTTAGAGACTGAGGATCCGGTCCAGATCTTTGAGAGGTCTGTGTACAGTGACAGGTAAGATGCTAAGGCCCTCACCAGTCACAAGCCCTGTGTCCAGTCCTGCATGGTTTACTCCTCTTGCTAAAACCCTGCATCACTCTAGTCATTGAAAAATTGTCTTCTTCTTAAGGATAGCACTATATAGATTTGTCCAGTTAAGATTTCACAGAGGTATCATTTATGCCAGGAGAAGAAATTGTGTCTCTCAGAAACTTAATGCGTTTCATTTCCCACATTATCACTGATTATTTAGGTTCCTTAATTCTTTTCTGGCATAGAGACTGCCTGGTAACTACTTAGTGTGACCATTACATGATAAAAGGCATAGAGTAGACACTTATGTAGCAATGTGTGTTCTAGGAAACCAATTGAGTCAGTGATTGGTTATCATCTTAAAGAAAAAAGCAGACAGAATTACAATGTGCGTTCCTAAAATGATACAAGAAATATATTCAATCTTTTTTATTCTTCGATGTAAGATTTCTGAGTAGAAATAGCACATCTTTGAAATTGGCTTCTGCCTTGTACTTAGCCATTTTGACCCTTATTACTGGTCAGAGTCTGTAATGGACACCCTATCAGGACACCTCTGTCAGGTCAGGGAAGGGCCTTGTCTTGACTGCCTAATCAGGAGCAAGATGTGAAGTCACTTTTAACATAGACCAGCAGCTAGCTTGGAAAGCCGGCCCATCTGTTCCCTAAGAGCTAGTCCATCTAGGCTCAGCCACAGACCAGACTGAGACAAAGTCAGGGTGCCTTGATCTGGACATTGCTGACTTTTTTTTTTTTTTTTTTGTCTAAAGACTACAGATAGCCTTTCAGTGAGAAATGGTGCTTTAAAAAAATAATGATTTGCCTTAAACCCCTTTTGAGCTATTAAAATGGAAAATGCTGCATTTTCTTTGTCCGCTCTCTTCTAAGCATACTGTTAGTTTGTTACCCATTTAATTCTGAATTAGATAAAACTAGTTGCACTTCTTAGTGTTTCCGTAAAGCCTCTTAGAAGAAAAAATTATGGGTACACTTGTAAATCTCATGTGATTTTTCTGACTTTACCTAAAATCATGCAAAATATGCAAAACAAACAAACAAAACCCTACAGTCAACACATTCCTTCTCTATGTACCTCAAGAGCACTTACTTTTTTTAAAAAAGCTAAATGTGTATTACAGATGGTTAGCCTATAGGTTTTGGTTCTTTTTCAGCTATTGAATATCTTACCACCTATTTTCCTCCTCCCTCTCCCAAGCCTTGCCTATCAAACTAGGGAGTTGAATTACATGTTACCACCTGGGTTGCTTAGAAACATATTCAGAGTCAGTCTTGATTTCTAGCCCCTTAGTGAGGCAGGCATGTGAGACAACCCAGTAGGAGAAAAATGTTAAGTAGAAATACCTTGTGATGGAGGCACATAGATCTTAATATTTACTTGGAAAGGAAAAGATAAGAACTGATGGCATTATGAGTAGCTTTAACATTCTAGGTGTTTTCTTAGGGACTGCATTTTTGTACAGAAGGATTACTAACTACAAATTCTAATCCTGATGGAAATTTAGACCCTCTCCAGTCTTTTAAGAATACACACAGGGCGGGCCGCCGTGGCTCACTGGCAGAGTTCTTGTCTGCCATGCCGGAGACCCAGGTTCAATTCCTAGTGCCTGCCCATGCCAAAAAAAAAAAAAAAAGAATGCATGCATTCATATATTCATCAGCACAAATTAAGTAAATGCCTCCTATGTGTAGGCTCCATGCTAGTCACTCAGGCTACAGCAGTGGACAAGGTAGATTCAGTTCCTGCCTACATGGCCATCTAGTCTAATAGGGAACACTTGACACTGAGCACACCTTCACATGTGTGATGTGTGCTCCAAAGGAGGAACATGGGTTGTTGGGGAGAGTGGATTATAGGGGGTGGGAGCTGGGATCTAAACCTTTTCTGTTTGAGTGAAACAAAACAACAGCATGTGATTTTTGAGTAGGGACCTTGGCCCCTAGATTCTTCAGTTCTGTTCTCTGCAGTCCCTGTGCTCAGAGTAGTCCCCCAGCCCCACCTTAGCACCTCTCTCCCTAGCACCACAGCTTTGGAGAAATAAAGAAGTACTCATCCTCAGGAAAAGTGAGGTGGGGGTGAGGGGGCCCTTTTATAGGGCATACTAACAACTTTTTATCCAATTTCTCTTTACAAGACCTTAATTTCATCTTCTAGTTACCCATGAGGAAGTTGAAAACATTTTTCAGACCCTGAGTTAGGAAAGTCACCTCTTTTCTTTCTTAACCATGGCTAAACCATTCCAAATTAGCTTCTTCATAGCCTAGCAAAGAGCCAGTTATAATAATAACTAAGATGGTTGGAATACTGAGTGTCACTCACTGTTGTAGGCATTTTATGAATATTATATAGAATCATCACAACTCTGAGTTGGATTTTACTGTTACCTCTTTTTACAGAAGAGGGAATGGACTGAGAAAGTTCAGGTGCTGTCCTTAAAATGGCATAGCTAGTAAATGCTGGAGCCAGGATCAGATCCAGGATTCTGACTCTGGAGCCCATCCTCTTAATGGCAACACTCTCACCCTTGCAATCTGTACTTCCCAGAGCCATTCACAGACAGGGATTCTGAATTTCATTTTCTTGAAAGTGGCCAGTTGCTGAGTGTTGCCATAGAAACTGGATTTCATTTTTTAGGATGCAAATTGTGTATTGTATCAAGATGCTTGGGGTTTTTAAGCTGAATTTACCCCTTGCCAAGCGATGGTTTCTGTTTAGCTTTGATTTCCTATTTACTGGATGTTCCTTTAGTTGTGGAAGTGAGCAAGAAGCAAAGCTAGCTTGATTTTTAGCATTAACATTCTTTTATATGGATTATAAGCTTAGTGGCAGAGGAGGCAAGCAAATAAGAGCTCCTGTGTGCTTTGGAGGATAGTCTGCTTTCTCGTTAACACTGAAGTAGGAAATGGATTTCCAACTCCAGAGATGACCCCACTTAACTACAATTCCTGCTCCACTTGTCAGCTAGACAAAACGGCAGCCTAGCAGCCAGCCTAGAGACCAAAAGCCCTTAGTCCTTAAATGAAATGTGGTGTGTAACTTTAGAAAGGATTCACCTTTAAAGTAGGATTGACTTGATTTTGTTTGGGAACTTATTATAGTCATATTTATGTATTTATTAATATTAGGAAATCTGAAAAGTTCAAGTTTTTATATGCACCATTTGCTGTGTGCTCTTATTAGTTTTCAGCAGGAAAAGTTGTTAGGAACCAATGATAATTTTCTCCCAGTGTCCCTTTTCTTCCAGTTAATTAATCCATCTGGAGAGTTGTGATTTGGCCTCTAAAGTCTACATGCTATTTCCCATCTTAGTGTTGAATAGGGAAAGAATATGGGTTAAAAATCCAGATTTCTCAAAGATTGATGAGGTGCTAGAAATGTTAAGTAGTTTGAACAGACATAAAACAAGTTGGTTATTGATTTTTCTGCTTCCCTCTCTCTTTTGCCTTTTATTCCATTTCCCATTCTTCTCTTCCCTACCCTTCATCCCACTTACATTTCAACCAGGTATATCTTTGCAAAGAATCTTTTTGAAAATGGTTCCCTCAGTGACATCGAATGGCATATCTATCAGTATTGGCATTCTTTTCTCCTCCAGGAATTTGCCAGCCGGCTCAGATTACATGGCTTCATCTACCTCCAGGCTACTCCCCAGGTAATGCAGAACCTAAAGCCTTAGTCTTTAGGGCCATGTGAAACCTAAGAGATGATGTTATCCATGCCTCTGATTTTCTGGTGGAGAAATTAGAGAATAGGCATTACATGGAGTAGGGAGAACAGAGGGTGAACACTGTACTATCCCAGTATGGAGCAACCTGTTTCCCAAAGGCCTGTGCAACAAAGTGCTAAAGCAGTTTGCTGTGCATAAAAAGGGTCCCTTTTGACCAGAATGGAACAAATTGGGTGTTATCTTTTATCCCTCAGGTTTGCAGATTGGACTCTGTGACCAGGCAGCCTGTAACCAGTAGCCTCAGCTGTTCCTTTACTCTAACTGGGTCATTAGGGTCTGAGGTGGTCTTGATGGTTTCCTGAATAGGATGTGAAGAGGAAGAGAAGGAGAGCTTCCCTATCCATTCTGATACTGCCCTAACTAGTCCCTCTTTGAATCCTCTTTGAAGATGGCACTGGTAAGGTGGAATGAACTACAAAAGTTGCCCTCTGTGACTCTCTGACATGGACTTCACAGCTAGCTCAACACACATGAGAAGGGTGGAATGAGGGGCCTCACGTCAGAGAGGCTGCAGTCGGGGGGGAAAGGCCTGTGAATGACTGGTACCAGATATTGGGGGCCTTTGTGTTGGCAGTTTCAGAAGTTGTGGGGCAGAAGCTAGATTTTAAGAGTCCTGGCACATGCTGAGTTGAGAGCATATGAGGTGGCCCTAAGGTGGAACTTCTTTCCACCTCCTCTCCCCTAAATTCTGAAAAGCAAGCCAACAGGCAATAAAAAACAATCAGAAGAGAACTGGTTGGGCCTCAAAGTGTTCCTTCTCCTCCCTGCCAGGAAGAAAGAGTGCAGCTGGCCCATGTACCTCAAGAGCCAGGCCCTCCTAGGACTCCCTGCAGGATGGCGATGGAGCTAGGAATGTATGAGATCACATGGCACCTAGGTTTGGGGCTCAGGCAGCACAGTGACCAGACCCCTAGCAGTCACGGTCCATTTACTGTCACTGACTCTGAGCAATCGGAATGGCCGCTCTTTCTCCTGAGTGGGTGGTTAGGATGCCAGGCAGAAGGGTCCCACATGCTGTTTGCATCTGCATTCTTTCCTATTCACATTCAGTATATCTCCCCCGTAAGAACTGATACAAAGTGGGACCAGACTAAAGCACCATTTACACAGGATTTTAAAAAATAATAATTTGAGACAGCCATGTTAGTAAAGCAAGAGTTATGCCAAATACTCTGCCCTTGTGCCGACTTAAAAAATAAAACCACATTTTAAAAATATTCATCTTCACTAATTCAGATAATATTATTCTCTCAAAGAGGAAAATTAGGTAGTTTTTGCTATGTTCACAAATCCTGAAGTTGCATTGCTGGTGTGTGTAAGTTATAAAACATCTAAGGAAGGAGTTTGGCAGTACCTAACAGCAAATGAATGTACCTGTTGACCTATTAATTCCATTCCTTGGAATTTACTCTGTAGATGTCTGTCCACCTGGGCAAAATGGCCCCCAGGCAAGGCAGCATTGTTCATAACAGCAAATTATTGGAAACAACCCAAGTGTTCAATAGTAGAGACTGATTGAAAATATTATGTTCCATCCATATACTAGGAAAAGCCATAAAAAAGATTGAGAAAGTTTTGTACCTAAATGGGACAACCTCCAAGACATGGTTAAAAAGCAAGGTACAGAAAACAGTATATTATGGGACACCTTATATAACTGCATTTAAAGGTGGGAGGATTGTATTTGTATTTGTGAATGCATAGCATATTTCTGAAATTATACAAAAGTTAACATTGGTTGATGGTGGGGAAAAGAACTGGGTAGCTGGAAGTCAGGTGTATTTTTTTTTTTTTTTTGGTCAGGTGTATTTTTAAAATGGTGTGTGGTTGAGAAGGGAGGGGAATAAGGGGAAAATGTCTTGAAGTTATGAGCAGTAAGAATGGAGATGTAGGAGTAGAAAGAAAAGAAAAAAGACAGGTTCAGAGTGAAGGAAGATAGAAATGGGAAAGTTGAGAGTAGGAGAAAAAGATAAATTGAGATGGAGAGACTGGATCAGAAATGACGATGTTGAATGAATATGTACAACATGTACTTGTTGACCTTCTACTCTGTTAAACCCTGTGCTCAGCCCTGAGCAGAACAGACTCTGGCCCTGCCTTCTACAGTGCCCCTGTCATTGTTTCCTCTTAGCAGCCTGGGTAGACCTCCCTCTGTTGTCTGACACATCTGAAATACCATTGATCGTCTGTGTCTCCCAGGGCCTAGCACAGTGCCCAGCTTTCTGAGTGGTACTCTGTAAGCTGGTATTGAGGATAAAGGGAGAGCTACACAGAAAGGGGAATTTGAGAATATCTAGCCTCTTCAATGAAACACCTCACTGGCTGCCAGAGTCCATGTTGATCCCTCCCTTATCTGAACCGTTACACTTATGATCCAGATCTCACAGTTCAACCCTTGATTTGCTATTTCATGTATGTTTTACTTATTGTCTAACTAAATTATGAATCTCAAGGGTAAGGACATCATCCAAGTCTGGGACAATTATTAAGTGATTGAGGGGAAAGGGAGAAAAGAAAAAGGGTAGGTACTAATAGCAGTATTAGCCTGTTAGATGTCTCTGTTAATCCACTTGAAAAGTTGGACATAAGAGCACACGTGAAATTTGTTTATTTGACTGAGTTTCATTGGAGGAGAGGTAGGATGAGGCAGAAACAGCAGAGACCTTGAATGTTTCTGTTGGGAATACTATGCATTACATTTGGGGAGAAAGTTTACATATTTTAAGTGTTTGAAAGAGGGAAGCCTAAATCATCAGACGGTTAATCCATCTATCCTTCCCAGGACAGATGATATTGAGTAATGAAATGTTTGACAGGCAGAGAAGGAGAACAATTCAGGCAAAAGAAACATTTGAAGCAAAATGTTGAGGTGTGAAAGAGCTTGACTTTTCCTACACCCAGGAGGTGAAATTTGATTAAAGCACCAAGCTCATGGGAAGAGCCAAGGAAGTTGAAGACTGGAGCAGTAGAAGGGGTGGCCAGTCTCCTGGATTGGCCTTTGTGTGGCAGAAGACATTCTCTGAGCTTCAAACTTTTCTACCAACTGAAGGCAAGATAGAATTATGCACATCCTGGGAAAGGGGGAGGGAAGGAGAGTTAGTCGCAGCCTCATTTTTCTTGGACTTCCTTTTTTAATCTTTCATCCATGCACCTTTTGCATTCTGCTCCCAGAGTGTTTGGTTTGATATAAAAGAGAAGTTTCAAATTATTTGCCATTTTTTAAATATGATGCTACCCATATTTCCTTGAACCCTGGGCTTATAAGTATCCCAATTTGAAAAGTATGGCCATAGATAATAAGGAACCTGAGAACTATATTAAGCAAGGAAAGTAACACAATTATATGCTGTACTATTGAAGGTAGAAGAGAGCTCTTGTCTGGAGCCTGACATGCCTTACCTTGGTAAATCCTCACAGGGGTGGGTGGGGATGAGGAAAAGGAGGCCCACAACGGTTGCACAGCTAGTACAAGGTAGAGCCAGGATTTTAATCCTGGACTTTCTGACTGAGAAGTTCTTTCCTCACTATACTTTGCCACCTCTAGGAGGCGGACTTGGTTAGGAGGCGCTTGCCAGAGTCCAGTTGAGAGAGAATGAGGACCTGACCAGGCAGCAGTGAGAAGTGAGGCAAGGAGAGAACCACCTGGAGGAGATTACTAAGAGAACTTAGTGGTTTCCTGGACATGGTTGGGAGGAAGAAAAATAAGAGTAATTCCATCCTCTCGCTTTGGATGCCTGGGTGGATGATGTTTACCCTTAACCAGCTTACCATACTCCCGAGGAGGAGCAGTTTTAAGGTAGAGAGAATAATGGAGTCAGGCCAGTGGATCTTTTCCTCTGATTGAATAAGAAAACAAGACAGCAAAGCAAAGGCTTGGCTTGTAGTGGCCAGGATGGATCACAAGTAGGTCCAGGAGCCTCACAAGACCTCATTGTGATGACCAAAAAAGCAAATGAGGTCAATGGGGCATGGGGAATATCTTTTAGGTTTGTTTGAAGAGACTACGCCGGAGGGCCAGGGCAGAAGAGAAGGGAATTGAGTTGGCTTATCTTGAAGAACTTCATGGTCAGCATGAAACCTGGCTTGTTCACAAGACAACCAAGTAAGTGGAGAAAAGGGCCGTTTCAGGGGGATTCCTGCCTCCCTACAGCCAATTGTTAAAAAACAAGATGTTCAGCACTCAACCATATAAGTAGGTTCAGAATGTACTGGAAGTGGTTGGAAATGTCAAACATTTTCCAACTCTGAAGTTTAATACTGGATATAATCTATACATTCCAAGGTATTTTTTTTAGGTTCCCTTTACCCAGTTTTTTTTCTTAATGTTTCCGTAGATTGACCACTGTGAATTGATGATAGTGATGGTTGGCACGAGGTGAAGGGGTGAAAAATTTTAGAGAAATTGTCAGTTTTACTAAGTTGAAATTCCTAGTTTCCATCTTAACCGTCTCTTCAGGCTTGGTATGTTGTCCACTTAAAAACCTTGGAGCTCTGACCTCTAGTATCAGTCTCAGGACTAAAGACAAATCTCAACCCTCCTCTTTCCAGCCGACCTTAGTGAATTCTTTTTTTTTCAATGCTTTTTACATGCAGTTTCTTTGTGAAGTCACATGAGCTTAGATTTGTTCTCTGAATTACTAAGACTTGGTGACTGGGTGGCATGTGGTTCAAGTTTCTTTCCTCCTTTCTGACCCCTGAATGTTCACGCTTCCCATAGGTTCCACTCGGAGGCTCTGCTGGGCATCCCAGTGCTGGTGTTGGATGTCAACGACGATTTTTCGGAAGAAGTAGCCAAACAGGAGGAACTTATGAGAAAGGTGAAAAGAACCTTAACTCCTGTTTTCTACTGGTTTTCCTTTATTGTACTATTTTCTTTCTGGCCTTTGCTTCAAGCTTCAGGAAATGGGATCTTGTTCTTTGAACCTCAAATTGCATTTCACACTCAAAGCATAGGGGATCTTGGACAAGTTGTAAATATAATTCCTGTTCTCTAAAGTAATTGGGATGATAATTGTCAAATAATTGACTTGTAAAAGGAATGAAGTTGTGAGGTATGCAACTAGGCAAATGAACCTTGAGAACAATATATTAAATGAAATGCCAGAAACAAAGACAAATATTATCATGCCTCACTCATATGTACTAACTAATATACACACATGGAGAATTGAAATCAAGAGCATAGTTTATCCAGATGAGTAAAACATATGGAATAAAGATGAATAATAGGGGGAACAAATGTTAAAATAAATTTAGAGTGAAATGCTGGTCATCGGTGAGGGGGAGGGGTGGGAGATATGGTATATATGAATTTTTGTCTGTTTTCTTTTTATTTCTTTTTCTGAATAGATGCAAATGTTCCAAGAAATTATCATGATGATGAATATGCAACTTAAATTACTGATTATATATGTAGAACGGAATGATCAAAAGTTACGAATGTTTGCATTTGGTGTTTTTTTGTATTTTAAAAAAAATAAGAAAATTAATTTTAAAAAAAAGAGCATAGGTTATCAGGTTAAGGCCTATTGTAAACATTCCTAGATTGTAAGCTCTTACAGCGGTCATACCTATTCTGAAATTGTAACTGTTATTTCATATTTCTGATATGCTGAACTATTTGTATATAACCTAGTTGTTCCCTGAAATTTTGGGTATTTGTATGACACCTGAGACTCAGAGTTTTAACCCCGAAGCTATGAGAGTCAGCAGTACAGTATACAGGAACTGTTTAAAAAGTTGAAAAAGTGATGAGACTTCAACTAGAGGTATTAATGAAGCTGATCTGGTTAGGACTATGGTAAAGCAGAATACAGGGTTAAGGATACTATGGTCTGTATTTTAGAACTTCAATTTTTGTGTGAGACCAAAGGAATAGATGTTTATTTGGTGCAAAATTTATATTTTTTGTAGCACAAATCTAATTTAACTATTATGGTCAGTTTATTCTAATACCATAAATACTTACATGGAATCATGAATTAGGGAGTAAGTTCTTGTTGGTTTGTGCAGATCAATGTGATGCTCTGATACCAGGGTAATTTGGGCAGAGAATAAAAAAGTATTTGTAAAGCCCCCTAGAGGGACTGGGGAGAAAGGAGGAAATATAATTCCCCACCTGGGGAATTCCTGACACTCTCGCAAGCATTGGGATTAGCCAGTTTAATAAGCTGAGCCCTCGATCTTGGGGCTCGCCTCTATGAAACTTATTCCTACAAAGGAGAAGCTTTACCTACCTATAACTATGCCTAAGAGTCACCCCCAGAGAACCTCATTTGTTGCTCAGATGTAGCTTCTCTCTCTAAGCCAACTTGCAGGTGAACTCATTGCCCTCCCCCCTACATGGGATATGACTCTCAGTGGTGTAAATCTCTCTGGCAATGTGGGACATGACTCCTAGGGATGAACCAGGGCCTGGCATCATGGGATTGAGAAAGTCTTCTTGGCCAAATGGTGAAGAGAAAAATTAGACAAAGTTTCACTGGCTGAGAGATTTCAAACAGAGTTAAGAGATTATCCTGGAGGTTATTCTTATGTATTATATAGATACCCTTTTTAGTTTGTGATATATTGGAGCAGCTGTAGGCAATATCTGAAACTGTTAAACTGTATTCCAGTAGCCTTGATTCTTAAAGATGATTGTATAACTACATAGCTATTACAGTATGTCTGTGTGATTGTGGAAATCTTGTAGCTGATGCTCCCTCTGTCCAGGGTGTGGTCAAATGAGTAAAAAATAAGGACAGATAAATAAATAATGGGGGAGGGGATAAGAGATTTAAAAAATTGAGTAGATTGTAATACTAGTGGTCATTGAGACGGGTTAAAGGGTATGGGATGTATGGGTTTTTTCTTTTTTCTCTTTTTCTGGAGTGATGCAGATGTTCTGAAAATGATCATGGTGATGAATATACAACTATATGATGATACTGTGAACCATTGATTGTACACTTTGGATGGACTGGATGGTGCATGAAGATATCTCAATAAAAATATTTAAAATAATAATAGTAATTGACTTACAGTATATACCTCCCAGCTAACCACCTCTGAGGTATTCTAGAAGTAGGGAAATGAGATTTCTGCATTCTATTCCCAGCTCTGCTACTTGCTACTCAAACTCTAAGCATGTTTCCATTTCCTTTCCAGGCCTAATTCACCATCTTCACAAAAACCTCATGGGCTTAACTATGTATTCATTGTGAGTGACTATTGAATAGTCTGTTGGAGATGTGAAAATTCACTTTTGGTTTTTCTCTTTGCCACAGGTAAACAACTTTGTAGAGAATCTCTAACCAAAACCATGATGTTCTGGCTGTGATCCAGGCTCTTTGACTTTCTGAAGCTAGAATAGTGTTGGATCACCCACCCACCTTCCCATCCCATCCCTTCTTTCCCCTAGAGCACTGGGACACTCAGAAGTGAGGTTTGTGTTATCCTTGACTTTGCTGCTATCTTCTCCTGAATCTCAAGGACTTTTCAAATAAAGTTCAAGTTTTGCTTATTTTTCTTTTCTAGTTCCATTTATTTTGGCCTTATGCATTGGTGCCTTCCCTGAATTCCCCTGTAGAACTAGCAGTTGTCACATAAGAAAAGTCTTAGCTTCTTCTTGAGTCCTTACCAACAAGACTCCCTGCATAGTCACTTGTTCCCCCTCACATTCAAGGGCATGGATTGTCCCCAGAGCCTCCAAACAAGCCCTGCCATGGCCATGAAGAAGAGAAGCAGCTCAGAGCTCAAATGTGAGTGTCAGACCTAGGAGATGGAGTCTAAACTCCAGGAAGCTTCTTTATCTCATCCTATCCACCAGCTCTTGGCAGGGAAAGTGGAGGGGGTGGTTTAGTACTTTGTCTTAAAGAAGTCTGAAGAAGCCTGGCTAAAAGAAAGAAAAAGAGGAAGAGAGAGAAGAAAGGAGGGAGTAATTTAGGAGTCCAAAAGATGTTACATGTTCAGAATCTAATGATTACGGTTTGGTCATCCTGGCACTCTGGCCTGTTCAAAATATCTTACCCAGTGAGTCCAGATGAGCTTAAAGGAATAAATCTACCTATGCTGCTCTTCAAAGAAAAAGAAAGGAGGAGAATATTTTTAGTATGCTCTTCAAGCTGCAAAGACAACTTTATTAAGGGAGAAAAATACATAATTTTAAAGAATTGAAGTGCTCCATTGCAAGAAGCAGGTCCATGATTTACTGGGAGAGAAGTTCCTGCACTGAGGCTTCAGCAAGTGTGCGGGGTCAGAAGAAAATGAATGACGTCTGGTTTAGAGTGTCTCAGAAGACAAAACTGTTCTTGTTTATGCTTGGGGAAAATGAATGTGAGATGGGTTTCTAACATATGTTTAATGTTTTGAAATAAAAACGTTTTTTAATCCCACTTGATCTTTTGTTTTAAAATTTTTAACAGTTTTATTGTGATGTAATCCACATACATATAACTCACCGATTTAAAGTATACAATCCAATGGTTTTTAGTATAGTTTTAGGATTATGGGAATAATTCCAGAATGTTTTCATCACCTGAAAAAGAAACCTCAAACCCATTAGCATTCACTCCCTATTTCCCCCCAACTTCCCTCAGCTCTAGAAAACCACCAGTCTACTTTCTGTCTATAGATTTGCATGTTCTGTGTATTTAATATAAATAGAATCATACAATATATAATCTTTTGTTACTGGATTCTTTCACTTAGCATGTTTGTGAGTTTCATCCATGGTGTGGCATGTGTCAATACTACATTCCTTTTTATGGCTGAATAATATTTCGTTATATAGATACATCTCATTTTATTTACCCATTCATCAGTTGATGGACCCGAAATATTTCCACTTTTTGGTTATGATGATTAACACTGCTATGAACATTCATGCGCAAGTTTTTGCATGGATGTATATTTCATTACTCTGAGTACATACCGTGGTGTGGAATCACCGGGTCAAATGGCAAATCCATGTTTAACTTTTTGAGGAACTGCTAAAGTGGCTGCACTATTTTACATTTGCAACCAACAATGTATGTGGGTTACAATTTCTCCACATCCTCACCAACACTTATCTATCATTTTTATTATAGCCATGCTAGTGGGTGTGAAGTGGTGCCACTGTGTGTGTGTGTTTTTTTAAGGACTTTTTACTTTTAGTGAAGTAAAATAAAATATAGATACAGGAAGCCATGGAACACTAAAGTATAGTTTAACGGGTTATTACAAGGCAAACACCCTTGTAACCACCAGCAAATTCAAGCAAGAATTTTGCCAGTCATTCTAGAAGCTGCAGCTCAACTTCAACCCACCAAACACTACCCTAACTTTATAGTAATTTTTCCTTAGATTTCCTTAGTGTTATTACCCAAATATTCATTACCAGACATTCTAGATTAGTCTTCCCCATTAACAATGTGTCTTTTAAGTCTCTTAATTTCAAGGTTCACATTCAAATTTGGATTTCCCATGGATTTCGGTGATGAAATACACATGGTAGAGTTCACTATATTTCTCTGCCCTCTATGTTACCTGCCAGTTGGCAGCTGGACCCAGAGGTATCCATTGTGGTTTTGATTTACATTTACCTATTGACTAATATTTTCCCATTCTGTGGGTTATCTTTTTACTTTCTTGATAGTGTCCTTTGAAGCACAAAAGTTTTTAATTTTGATGAAGCCCAATTTGTTTTTGTCACTTGTGCTTTGGTGTCATATCCTAGAAGGCTTTGAACAACCCAGGGTTACAAAGATTTACTTCTATGTTTTCTTCTAAGTGTTTTATAGTTTTGACTTACATTTTGATCTGTGGTCCATTTTGAGTTATTTTTTATGTATAGTGTAAGTAAGGAGTCCAACTTTTGCATGTAGATGCCCAGTTTTTCCAGTACCATTTGTTGAAAAGACCTCCCCCCCCCCCCCCCCAGGAACTGCCTTGCACTTTTGTTGAGAATCTGTTTTATTTGTTCTTGTTTTTGTTTGCTTCTTCAGTCTTTGGAGACAACCAGGGATAAAGACAGGGTATTTCATGTGTTTTGGTCATGGTAGTTTTAGTCTTAGCTTTAGGGAGGCCCAAATATTTAATTCTCATTTATGTTTCCAGGAACCTCTAATGTAGATATCACCTTTATTCGTAGAGTAAGAGCACTAGCTCCCCTACTCTTCATTCATTTATTCACTCATCAAGAAGTATCTATGAGTAGCTGCCTTATGCTAGGTACCAAGGACATAACAGAACATGACCGAGGGAAACCCTGTGCTTTCCTCAAAGGATTTGGCATCTAGTTGAGAAGTCAATAGACATTGAACGAGTAATTGCAGGTGTGAACATTTTAAAAGAAGTGCAATTGTACTGTGGGGTCCTGTAACAGGTCCCTGTAATGTTATCTAAGACAAACCTGCCCTAAGAAAATGACAGCTGTTTGGAACTCTGAAGGAGGAATGGGGCAGAGTATTCAGGCAGAGAAAACAGTCATGTGCCAAGGTCATCATGTGAGGCATTAGGCCCAGGTTGTCAACGCCAGATGCACAGAGTGACTTTAAGAATACACTCCTCTCCTTGCATTCTTTACTTAGTCTTGAAGCCTGAAAATCTACAAATGAAGAGTTTCTTTCCATTTATAAACATTGCCTTTTAGAATGTAAATGTCCTTTAGGATAGGCAGAGCCATCCACCATCTCATCGAGGTGAAATAATTTGCCGTATCCTAATTTGTAGAGGAGATCATCTGTAGGGAGTATAAGCATTTTAATGAGCAGTAATTTGGAGCCTTAAGTGTCCAGAGATTTCGGTCTGGGTGGAGCCTGTAAATAAGGGGATTGGGCAGATATTCTCTAAAGGTGAGTTTTCTATAGCCAGAGCTTCCACTAGAGACCATTGAATTCAGGTGACATTTGTGAAACTCAAGTGTAACTTGGCCTTTATACAGACTGAGTTCCTATATTTAATTCGCTAGAGCAGGATCAAGACATTTTCAACCCCTGAGGACACTTAAATTAAAGCCCATCAAATGAAAAGGGCCCATGTGCATGTCTTTGGGAACAGCAATGGAAAAGAGCAACACTAGAAGGTTAGGTCCTACTCTGCAGCTGGGGGTGTTGCCCAAGGGAAGAAAGTGCCAGGTCACTGGAAAAATACCGTGTATTCTTTGTGTCAGTTGTGGCCCCATCATCCTCCCCATTCGTCCCAGCTAGAAAACCAGGAGCCTCTGACTCTTTTTCACTCATCCTCAACATCCAGGCAGTCACCTGATGATACCACTTTCCCCTCTAATATTCCTCAGATATAACTTCCTACCCAAGTCTCTCTGCCTCTTGCCATCCCAACCTCCATGCAGCAGCCAGGCTGTCAAGCAAGCTGACCTCACAATCATCTGGCCTCGTGCCTGCCAGACCCTCCTCTGTTTAAGTTTACATAAAACTGCTCAATGACCCTCTAAACTCCCTTGTGCTTCCCTTTACCTTTGCTCTTGTCATTCTCTCTCCCTGGAATGCCTTTGTCCTCTAAGTCCCTCTTCATCAGGAAATGCCCCTCTTCAGGAGACTTTCTTTGCCCCCTGCCCCCCTCTCTCCCTGGAATGCCTTTGTCCTCTAAGCCCCTCTTCATCAGGAAATGCCCCTCTTCAGGAGACTTTCTTTGCCCCCTGCCCCCAGTTGGTTTGGATGCCCTGCCTTTGTGCTTTGGTTAAGTGCCTTTTGCATATATCTTACTGTTGCTGGACAACAGAGCATTGAAATGATCTATTTCTTTTGTCTTTCTACTAGAGCACAGAATAAGTCTTTTTTTAAAAAAAAAAAAGTTTTATTATAAAATATAACACATACAAAGCAAAGAAAGAAAAAAGCAATAAT
Source organism: Myrmecophaga tridactyla (assembly GCA_004026745.1). Lineage (NCBI taxonomy): Eukaryota > Metazoa > Chordata > Mammalia > Pilosa > Myrmecophagidae > Myrmecophaga > Myrmecophaga tridactyla. The sequence continues at coordinate 94,313 of PVIY010003722.1, forward strand.
TTTCAAAGCACTCTTCGACACGTAGTTATAGGACAGGTCCCAGACTTTTTCATGGGCTACCATTCCATCATCTCAGATTTTTCCTTCTAGCTGCTCCAGAACATTGGAGGCTAGAAGGAATTTTTTTTTTCTTAATCATCACAATCAACTTTTTTGGTGAAAAATAACATATATACAAAAAAGCAACACATTTCAAAGCACATTGCAACAATTAGTTGTAGAACAGATTTCAGAGTTTGGTATGGGTTTCAATTCCACAATTTTAGGTTTTTACTTCCGGCTACTCTAAGACACTGGAGACTAAAAGAAATATCAATATAGTGATTCAGCAGTGATACTCGTTTGTTAAACCCTGCCTTCTCTGTATTATTCCACCATCACCTTTGATCTTTCTTCCACTCTTTAGAGGTATTTAGGCCATGCCCATTCTAATGTTATCATGTTGGAAGAGACTGTCAATAATGTGGGATAGGGAGATGGAACTAGTTGATGTTCTGGAGAGGCTGGCCCCTCTAGGTTTCAGGATTTTTCTGGTCCAGGGACCCATTTGGAGATTGTAGGTTTCTGGAAAGTTACCCCGTGCATGGAACTTGTAGAATCTTTATATATTGTCCTAGGTATTCTTTAGAATTGGCTAGAATGGTTTTGGGTGATGTTCTAGTTTGCTAGTGGCCAGAACGCAATATACCAGAAACAGAACATTTTTTAAAATGGGGAATTTAATAAGTTGCTAGTTTACAGTTCTAAGGCCCCCCAAAAAAGTCCCAATTAAAACGTCCAATCAAAGGCATCCAGGGAAAGATACCTTGCTTCAGGAAGGCCAGTGAATTTCAAGGTTTCTCTCTCAAGTGAGAAGGCACATGGTGAACACAGTCAGGGTTTCTCTGTCATCTGGAAAGGCACATGGTGAACACGGCATCATCTGCTAGTTTTCTGTCCTGGCTTCCTGTTTTATAAGGCTCCCTGGGAGACGTTTTCCTTCATCTCCAATGGTCGCTGGCTGGTGGACTCTGCTTCTCATGGCTACATCATTCTGCTCTCAGAATCTCTCTTTCTCCAAAATGTTTCCTCTTTTATAGGATTCCAGTAAACTAATCAAGACCCACCCAGATGGGTGGAGACACGCCTCCACCTAATCCAGTTTAACAACCACTCTTGATTAAATCACATCTCCAGGGAGATGACCTAATTACAGTTTCAAACGTACAGTACTGAATAGGGATTAGAAGAAACAGCGCCTTTACAAAATGGGATTAGGATTAAAACATGGCTTTCTAGGATACATACATCATTTCAAAGCAGCATAGTTGGTGTGCTGGTTTGAAAGGAAGTATGCCCCCTAAGAAAAGCCATGTTTTAATATAAATCCCATTTTATAAAGGTAGAATAATCCCTATTCAATACTGTATATTTGAAACTGTAATGAGATCATCTCCCTGGTTGATGTGATTTAGTCAAGAGTGGTTGTTAAGCTGGATTAGGTGACGACATGTCTCCACCCATTTGAGTGGGTCTTGATTAGTTTTTGAAGTCCTATAAAAGAGGAAACATTTTGGAGAGAGGGATTCAGAGAGAGCAGAGAACGCTGCAGCACCACGAAGCAGAGAGTCCCCTAGCCAGCGACCTTTGGAGATGAAGAAGGAAAATGCCTCCTGGGGAGCTTCATGAAATAGGAAGCCAGGAGAGAAAGCTAGTAGATGATGACGCCATGTTCGCCATGTGCCCTTCCAGCTGAGAGAGAAGCCCTGACTGTGTTTACCATGTGCCTTTCTCACTTGAGAGAGAAACCCTGAACTTCATCAGCCTTCTTGAATCAAGGTATCTTTCCCTGGATGCCTTAAATTGGACATTTCTATAGACTTGTTTTGATTGGGACATTTTCTCAGCCTTAGAACTGTAAACTAGCAACTTATTAAAGTCCCTTTTTTAAAAGCCATTCCGTTTCTGGTATATTGCATTCCGGCAGCTAGCAAACCAGAACAGTTGGGGTTTGGCAAGTTATGGTAGGCAGCAGTGTCTAATTGAAACTTGTGTAAGAGTGACCTCCAGAGTAGCCCCCCGTCCCTACCTGAACTCTCTCAGCCACTGACACCCCACTTGTTATACTTCTCCCCTTTTGGTCAGGATGGCATTGTTGATCCCACAGTGCCAGGGCCAAACATATCCCCAGGAGTCATCTCCCACATTGCCAGGGGGACCTTTGCCCCCAGTGTCATGTCGCACACAGCGGGGAAGACAATGACCTCACCTGCAGAATTGGGCTTAAAGAGATTGAGGCCACACCTGAGCAACAAAAGAGGTCCTCTGGAAGTAACTCATGCTATATATATAAACTTCACAAGAGCAAACCTCAAGATCAAGGGCTCGGTCTATCAATTTGGGTGTTGCCAGTGTTTGACATGGTATCAGGGGTTTCCCTGGTGGTAAAGTTTGATAGAACCATATTTTTTCTCCTATCCCTCAAGGGAATCTGCCAATACTTTTTTAATTGTATAATATAACATATATGCAAAGCAAAGAAAAAATCAAGGCACTCTTCAATAAGTATTTACAGATCCCAGAGTTTATCATGGGCTACCATACCATCATCTCAGAGTTTTCCTTCTAGCTGCTCCAGAACATTGGAAGCTAGAAGGAATAAATATTTTTTTTATCATCACAATCGACTTTTTTTTTCTTTATTGTGAAAAACAAAATACATACAAAAAAGCAATAAATTTCAAAGCAGTGCAACAATTAGTTGTAGAACAGATTTCAGAGTTTGGTATGGGTTACAATTCCATAATTTTAGGTTTTTACTTCTAGCTGCTCTAAGGTACTGGAAACTAAAAGAAATATCAATGTAATGATTCAGCAGTCATACTCATTTGTTAAATCCTACCTTCTCTGTTTAACTTTGCCCTCAACTTTGATTTTTCTCCCATTCTTTAGGGGTATTTGGGCCATGCCCGTTCTAACTTTTTCATGCTGGAAGGGGCAGTCGATAATATGGGATAGGGGGATGGAACTAGTTGATGTTCTGGAGAGGTTGGTCCCTCTGCATTTCAGGACTTATCTGGTCCAGGGACCCATCTGGAAGTTGTAGGTTTCTGGAATCATACATTTTTGTATCCCCAGGAATTGGCACATCAGAGTGAGTAACTCAATAAATATTACATAAATGGAAAGAAGGAAAGGGGAAGCTAGCCTGAGTGGGAGAAGGGGCCCTTGAATTCAGCAATGAAATGTCTTCCACTCTTCCCCTTTTATGGTGCCAGCAAATGCTACAAACTTGCCAGATTCCAGGCCAGCTCCCACTGGGCTGAGCTGCCTCTCTGCCTCCCAACTAGATTATATGATTGTGAGATCCTCAGAGTGAGTGGTAGAAATAGAAGATGGAGAGCAAGCCCTTTGATTCTACTCTCAGAGCCCTCCCAGGTGATCCTGAGGGGCCTCTTATGGACCAAGAAGTGCCTTCCTCAGGAAGGAATTGCAGGAGACCAAGGAAGTCCCAGGTCCCGACTGAAACTGCAGCACCAGTCCTGGCCTGACCTCTTCCAGACTTCTTTTACATAAGAAGGATATTTCTAAGCCACCAGTGTTTAGGATTTTATCATTATATACAGCTGAACTTTATGAAGCCTGTCATTCTAGCTTGTTTTGAGCATTCTGTTTTGCCTAATATGGGGCCCTTTTCTCAGAAGTTTGAGACTAGCTATGCACTGTGCAGCACAGGTGTGCATCAGATGGCCCGCAATGGAGGGCCCCAGAGAAATGTTACGTGGTACTGGAAACCCCTCTGCAGTGGGCAGGTGGGTCCTGGGCCACCATAGCTGGCATGGGCTGTAACAAGGGGATGGAGTATGGAGATTCTGTGTCACTTGGGCCTCTCTGTACCTTGGGTTTTTGCTTTGAAAACCAGAAGATGATCTCCTAAATCCTCCCAGTTTTTGTGCTTAAAAAATTTGCCTCATGTATTAAAAAGTGGACTAGACTAGATGGAGGTTTAGGGTTTTGGTGTTGGACATACCTTAGTCCAAATCCTGGCAAGGCCAGTCAACAATACAACTTGGACAATGTGCTGGCTTGAATCTATGGTGGATCCCAGAAAAGCCATGTCTTTTACTCCTCATTCAATATTGCTGGTTGGGAGCAATGTGATTGTTCCCATGGAGATGTGGCCCACCCAATTGTGGGTGGTAACTTTTGATTAGATCGTTTCCATGGAGGTATGTCTCCACCCATTGAAGCTGGAGTTGCTTGCTGGAATCCTTTAAAAGAGGAAACGTTTTGGAGAGAGTCCCTTTTTGTAGAGTCACAAGAAGGTCAGCACATGCCACCATGTTCACCATGTGCCCTTCCAGGTGAGAGAGAAACATTGAACGTCGTTGGCCTTCTTGAACCAAGGTATCTTTCCCTGGATTCTTTAAATTGGACATTTCTATAGACTTGTTTTAATTAGGACATCTTCTCAGCCTTAGAACTGTAAATTTGTAACTTACTAAATTCCCCTTTTTAAAAGCCATTCCGTTTCTGGTATATTGCATTCTGGCAGCCAGCAAACTAGAATAGACAAGTTCCTTAACCTCTTTGAGCTTCAATTTTCCATAAATCTGAAAGCAAAACTAACTTTGCACTTACTTTGCAGGGTTGTTCCAGGGATTAGAAATACTGGAGACAAATTTTGGGGCCTAAAGTAGCCCCTCAAAAAATGGGCTAATAGTTCTATGTGGGTGTTTCAGTTTGTAAGCTGCTGAAATGTGATATACCAGGAATGGAATGGCTTTTAAAATGGGGAATTTACTAAGTTGCAACTCTATAGTTCTAAGACCATGAAAATGTCCAAACTAAGGCATCCAAGGAGATACCTTGGTTCAAGAAGACCGATGACATTCAGGGTTTCACTCTCAGCTGGAAAGGCACATGATGACGTCTGCTAGCTTTCTCTCCGGGCTTCTTCAACAGCTTCCCAGGGTCTCTGTCTGTTCTGTTGGCTCTGTTGGTTCTTAGCTTTTTCCAAAATGGTTTCGTCTTAAAGGGCTCCAGTAAGCAACCCCATCTTGAATGGGTGGAGACATATCTCCATAGAAACCATCTAATTGAAAGTTACCACCCACAACTGGGTGGTCACATTTCTGTGGAAACAATAAAAAAATATCCCACCCAGCAATGCTGAATAAGGATTAAAGGACATGGTTTTTCTGGTGTACATAATAATTTCAAACCAGCACACTGGGTAATTCTGAAGAGTTTTGCAAAGGCTTTCACAGACCTTAGAGTTGAACTGAGCCTTGAAGGGCGAGGTGAGTGACATTTTGTCAGGCAGATAAGCAGCATGAGCAAAGAAAGGAAAATGCATGATGTGATAGTGCACATCTCCCCTGACTGGGGAGAAACCACATATCTCTAAACGTAGTACAAGGCAGACTGTAAGTAGTGCTCACTTCCAGCTGAGGGAGTGGTCTAGTTTGAAAGCTATCAGAACACAGTATGCCAGAAATGGAATGGGTTTAAAAAAGGGGAATTTGGGCGGGCCATGGTGGCTCAGCAGGCAAGAATGCTTGCCTGCCATGCCAGAGGACCCGGGTTTGATTCCCGGTGCCTGCCCATGTAAAAAAAAAAAAAAGGGGGAGGAATTTATTAAGTTGCAAGTTTATAGTTGTAAGGCCGTGAAAATGTCCAGATCAAGGCAAGACTATAAAAATGTCCAAATTAAGGTATGCAGGGAAAAATAACTTGGTTCAAGAAGGCTGCTGATGTTCAGAATTTGTCTCTCAGATGGAAAGGCATATGGCAACATGTGCTAGCTTTCTCTCACGGCTTCTTTAATGGATTCCCTGGAGCTCTGTTGGTTATGTTGGCTCCATCGGTTCTGGTGGTGCTAAAGCTTTTTCCAAAATGGTTCCCTCTAAAAAGCTCCAGTAAGCAACCCCACCTTAAATGAGTGGAGACATCTCCATGGAAACCGTCTAATCAAAAGTTACCACCCACAATTGGGTGGGTCATATCTCCATGGGAACGATAAAAAAGCTCCCACCCAGCAGTATTAAATGAGGATTAAAGGGCATGGTTTTTCTGGGGTACATAAAAGCTTCAACCAGCACATTCCACCCTTTGAACCCCAAAAAGACATGTTCTTTCCAAATGCAAAATACATTCATTCCATAACAATATCAGAAAGCCTAAGCTAATTCAGTAACAATATAAAGTCAGAAACAGTACAAAATATCATTAAAGCCAGCCTCAGGCATGGTCTGTCCTAAGGCAAAATTCTCCTCTGGAAGGACATAAGTTGGGAACTGAACTCTTGGGTACAAAGAAACCAGAAATTGATGCTCTGGAAAATTATGGGCTTCCAGAATGGGAGACCCCAGAGAATAGTGTCCCACATGAGAATTTAACCAAACATGGAAGCAGTCAGCCATTACAGGACAAGTCAGGATTGGGCCTTGTGCTGGTTTGAAAGGAAGTATGCCCCCTAAGAAAAGCCATGTTTTAATCAAAATATTTCGTAAAGGTAGAATAATCTCTATTCAATATTGTATGTTTGAAACTGTAATCAGATCATCTCCCTAGATGATGTGATTTAGTCAAGAATGGTTGTTAAACTGGATTAGGGGATGACACGTCTCCACCCATTTGGGTGGGTTTTGATTGGTTTATTGGAGTCCTATAAACGAGGAAACATTTTGGAGAATAGGAGATTCAGAGAGAGCAGAGAATGCTGCAGCACCACAAAGCAGGGAGTCCACCAGCCAGCGACCTTTGGAGATGAAGAAATAAAATGCCTCCCGGGGAGCTTCATGAAGCAGGAAGCCAGGAGAGAAGAAGCTAGCAGATGACGCCATGTTCGCCATGTGTCCTTCCAGCTGAGAGAAGCCCTGACTGAGCTTCATGAAACCGGAAAAATGGAGAGAAAGTAGCAAATGATGCCTTGCTTGCCATGTGCCCTTCCAGCCAAGAGAAAAACTGTGACTGTGTTCACCATGTGCCTTTCCAGATGAGAGAGAAACCCTAAACTTCATCGGCCTTCTTGAATCAAGGTATCTTTCCTCGGATGCCTTAAATTGGACATTTCTATAGACTTGTTTTGACTGGGACATTTTCTCGGCCTTAGAACTGTAAACTAGCAACTTATTAATTCCCCTTGTTAAAAGCCATTCCGTTTCTGGTATATTGCATTCCAGCAGCTAGCAAACTGGAACAGATTTTGGTACCAGGAGTGGGGTGCTGCTGCTGCAGTTTGCAAATACCAAACATATTGCAACAGCTTTTTAAATGGATAAGGGGAAGAATCTGGAAGAGTTGTGAGAACCTTGATGGAGAAGGCCTAGAATGCTTTAAATAGACTGTTGGTAGAAATATGGACTCTAAAGATAGCTCTGACGAGGCCTTAGACGAAAATGAGGTGTTATTGCAAACTGGAAGGAAGACGATCCTTGTTTTAAAATGGCAGATAATCTGGCAAAATTGACTAGTGGCTTTAGCTGGAAGGCAGATTTTAAAAGCCATGAACTTGGATATTTAGTAGAAGAGATTTCCAAATTAAATGTCAAAAGTGCAGCCTGGTTTCTCTTCACAGCTTATAGTGAAATGCGTCATGAGAGAGATAAGCTGAAAAATGAACTCTTGAGTACAAAGAAACCAGAAATTGATGTTCTGGAAAATTCTGGGCTTCCAGGAAGGGAGACCCCAGAGAATAGTACCTCACGTGAGGATTTAACCAAATGTGGAACCAGCCAGCCATTTCAGAGAAAGTCAGGATTGGATATGGAGTTATCAAGGAAGGATTTGTGGGAATTCCTTATGTCTGATAGGCATGATCCAAGGCTACTACATAGAAAGCCAACGAGAGTGTTGTGGAATCTGTATAAAGAGAGCCACTGCCAGTCTGGACTGGGAGGTTCAGAGAAGGGACACATTGGAGGAAAAATAACTTCAGAGGCAAAACCATGGAAGCCAGGGTCTGGATTCAAGAAGACTTGGGCCAGGAGAGCGGACCCACCCAAGCCCATGGAGAGGGTGAGTTTGCCTCAAAGGCAGAGGATGGGCCTTCCACCTCATTGCAGTGGAAGAGTCATGCCGCCTCAAGCCTTGGAGGGGGTGAAGCACATTCCTTGGGGTTTGGGGAGAGCCTGGCTGCCACCACATAGAAGGGTTGAGCGTGTGCACCAGAGATGGCAGAGAGCCCGGGTGCAGCCCCGATGCTTGGAGAGGGTGGAGTCGAGAAAAAGGTGGTCTCCCCAATATCCCCCAAGGTTGCATTCAGAGAGAGGCAGGCCTCTGCGTAGGCCCTTGGAAAAGGTGGGACTGCCACTTTCAGAAGCCCCGAGGGTAAATGATTCTCAGATATTGAAATCTAATGGATTTTGCCCTGCAGCTTTTCAAAACTGTACGGTTCCCATGATCCCTGTGTTGTTTCCTCCCTATAGAAATGCATATATGTATCCCATGACTGGTCCTCCTTTGTATGTTGGCAGCAAATAACTTGTTAAAAGTTTTCAAAGGTCCAGAGCCAGAGAATTTTGCCTTAGAACAGACCATGCCTGTAACTAACTTTGATAGGAGTTTATACTGTCTCTAATTTTGTACTTCATTGTATTGCTACTGAAAGGTTTAAGGTTTCTGATATTGTTATGAAATTAATGTATTCTGTATATGGGAAAAACATGTCTTTTTTAGGGGCCAGAGGGTGGAATGTGCTGGTTTGAAAGGAAGTATGCCCCCTAGAAAAGCCATGTTTTAATCAAAATATCATTTCATAAAGGTAGAATAATCTCTATTCAATACTGTATGTTTGAAACTGTAATCAGATCATCTCCCTGGATGATGTGATTTAGTCAAGAATGGTTGTTAAACTGGATTAGGGGATGACATGTCTCCACCCATTTGGGTGGGTTTTGATTGGTTTATTGGAGTCCTATAAACGAGGAAACATTTTGGAGAATAGGAGATTCAGAGAGAGCAGAGAATGCTGCAGCACCACAAAGCAGAGAGTCCACCAGCCAGCGACCTTTGGAGATGAAGAAATAAAACGCCTCCCAGGGAGCTTCAAGAAACAGGAAAAATGGAGAGAAAGTAGCAAATGATGTGCTTGCCATGTGCCCTTTCAGCCGAGAGAGAAACTGTGACTATGTCCGCCATGTGCCTTCCCAGATGAGAGAGAAACCCTGAACTTCATTGGCCTTCTTGAACCAAGGTATCTTTCCCTGAATGCCTTAAATTGGACATTTCTATAGACTTGTTTTGATTGGGACATTTTCTCGGCCTTAGAACTGTAAACTAGCAACTTCTTAATTCCCCTTGTTAAAAGCCATTCTGTTTCTGGTGTATTGCATTCCAGCAGCTAGCAAACTAGATCAGGCCTGTAAAACTCAGAAAAATTATCTGCTGCCAATATACAGAGAATACGTATTTCCATTTCCATAGGGAGAAATTGGAAGGAACACAGGGGTCACCAGACCCATGCAGTTCCGAAAACCTGCAAGGCAAACTCCTTTAGATTTAAAAGTCTGAGTCATTTATCCTTGGGGCTTTGGAAAGCAGCAGTCCCACCCTTTTCAAGGGCCTATGCAACGGTCCACCTCTCTCTGAATGCAACCTTTGGGGACATTGGGGAGACCACCTTTTTCTTGGCTCCACACTCTTCAAGTATCAGGACCCTAGTTAGGCTCTCTGCCATTCTCCAGGGCACATGTTCAACCCCTCCAAAACAATGTGGTGGCAGCCAGGCTCTCCCCAGCCCCCAAGGAATCTGTTCCACCCTCTCCAAGGCCTAGGGCACAACTGTTCCTGAACATGGAGGTGGAATGCCCACTCTCTGCCTTCGGGGCAAACTCAACCTCCCCAAGTTCTTGGGTGGGTCCAATCTCCTGTCCCAAGATTTCCTGACATCAGACCTTAGTTTCCGTGGTTCTGCCTTTGAAGTTATTTTTCCTCCAATGTGTCCCTTTTCTGTCCCTCTTCATCCAGACTGGCAGTGGTTCCATTTATACAGATCCCACAACATGCTTGTTGGTTTTCTATGTAATAGGCAGGGATCATAACCATCAGACAATAGGACTTTCCACATATTCTTCCTGGATAATGCCATTTCCAATCCTGGCTTGTCCTGTAATGGCTGACTGCTTCCATGTTTGGTTAAATTCTCATGTGGGACACTATTCTCTGGGGTCTCCCATTCTGGAAGCCCATAACTTTCCAGAACATCAATTTCTGGGTTTTTTGTACTCAAGAGTTCAGTTCTCAACTTATGTCTTTCCTCTTGCATTTTACTGTAAGTTTCAAGGAGCAGCCAAACTGCATTTTCCACATTTAGCTTGGAAATTTCTTCTGCTAAATATCCAAGTTAATTACTCTAAAATTCTGCCTTCCATCTACAAAGAATGCTTTCCTTCCAGTTTCAACAACACATTCATCATTTCTGTCTAAAGCCTCATCAATGGTATCTTAAGAGTCCACATTTCTACCAATGGTCTCTTCAAAGCATTCTGAGCCCTCTCTAATAAGCTTCTCACACTCCACCAGAATATTCCCCTTATCCATTTAAAAGCTGTTCCAACATGTTTGGTATCTGCAAACCACAAAAGCACCCCACTTCTCCGATACCAAAATCTGTTCTAGTTTGAAACTGCCAGAATGAAGTATACCAGAAATGGAGTGGCTTTTTAAAAGGAATAATTTATTAAGTTGCAAGTTTACAGTTCTAGGGCTGTGAAAATGTCCAACTTAAGGCAAGACTATAAAAATGTCCAAATTAAGGCATCCAGGGAAAGATACCTTGGTTCAAAAAGGCCTATGATGTCCAGGAGTTGTCTTTCTTTTTTTTTTTAATTTATTTATTAATTTAAAAAATCAGCAAATGAAATAAAAATTAACATAGATAATCAGTAATTCACAATATCATCACTTAGTTACATATTCATAATTTCTTAGAACATTTGCATCTATTCAGAAAAAGAAATAAAAAGACAATAGAAAAAGAAATAAAATGAAACAGAATAAAAAAATTATACCTACCATACCCCTTACCCCTCGCTTTCACTGATCACTAGTATTTCAAACTAAATTTATTTTAGCATTTGTTCCCCCATTATTTATTTTTGTTCCATATATTTTACTTGTCTGTTGACGAGGTAGATAAAACAAGCATCAGACACAAGGTTTTCACAATCACACAGTCACATTGTGAAAGCTATATCATTATTCAATCACCTTCAAGGAACATGGCTACTGGAACACAGCTCCATTTTCAGGCAGTTCCCTCCAACCTCTCCCTTGCATCTTGAATAACAAGGTGATATCTACTCAATGCATAAGAATAACCTCCAGGATAACCTCTCGACTCTGTTTGGAAACTGTCAGCCATTGTCACTTTGTCTCATTTCTCTCTTCCCCCTTTTGGTCTAGAGAGTTTTCTCAATCCCTTGATGCTCAGTTTCAGCTCATTCTAGGGTTTTTCTCAATCCTTTGATGCCGAGTCTCAGCTCATTCTAGGATCTCTGTCCCACGTTGCCAGGAAGGTCCGCACCCCTGGGAGTCATGTCCCATGTAGACGGGGGAGGGTGGTAAGACTGCTCATCGAGTTGGCTAGAGAGAGAGGCCACATCTGAGCAACAAAAGAGGCTCTCTTGGGGGTGACTCTTAGGCCTAAATTTTAAGTAGACTTGACCTATCCTTTGTGGGGTTAAGTTTCATATGAGCAAACCCCAAAACTGGGGGCTCAGCCTATAGCTTTGGTTGTCCACACTGCTTGTGAGAATATCAGGAATTCAACTTGGGGAAGTTGAATTTCTCCCCGTTCTCACCATTCCCCCAAGGGGACTTTGCAAATACTTTTCCACTCACTGATCGAATCACTCTGGGATTCATCAGGGCATCACTCTGGGCAAACCAACAAAATCTCATGTCCTACCTGAGATTCCAAGTACTTATGGTGTTCAATCAAACTATCTGCATAAGTTATATTAGGAAATGCACTAGTCAAAATATAAATTTTGTACCAAATAAACATTTTTTCAGGATTTGTCTTTCAACTGGAAAGGCACATGGCAACATCTGCTAGCCTTCTCTCCAGGCTTCTTCAGTGACTTCCTTGAGGCTCTGTCCATTCTGTTGGCTTTGTTGGTTTTGTTGTGGCTTTGTCAGTTCTGGTAGCTCTAAAACTTTTTCCAAAATGGTTCCCTCTTTAAGGGTTCCTGTAAGCAACCCCACCTTGAATGGATAGAGACACAACTCCATGGAAACCATCTAATCAAAAGTTACCATCCAATTGGGTGGGTCATATCTCCATGGAAACAAAAAATTCTACCCAGTAATATTAATGAGGATTAAAGGACATGGCTTTTCTGGTGTACATAATAGTTTCAAACCAGCACAGGAAGCTTCATGGATCAAATGGCATTCAAGCTGGGCATTAAAAGATGATAGGATTTTTAGAGCAAGAGTTGGAGTAAGGAGGAGAAATATGGGAAGATGGCGGCTTAGGAAGTTCTGGGAATCATTCCCTCTAACAAAACAACTATTGAACTGGCAGGAACTGGCTGAATCAACTGTTTTGAAACTGATGTCTAATGGAACCCAGTGCAGCATCCAGGGAGGAGGAAGAGGAAGAAAACGGTAAATTAATATGAGTGAATTTCACCCTCCATTCAAAGGCTACCATTCCCAACCATCCAACTGTGTGGTAGGCAGCAGTTGGGGACTGCAGCCAGGGCTCCTGGTGTGGCTTGCTAGTACCAGGGTAGATTACAAAGACTTAATCCTCCAAAATCTGGGTGTGGCAGTGTAGCCCATTGTTGATCACTACTTTTCACCAACTACTTCAGATAGCTGAGGGGCCAGCTTGGAGGGTATCCATTGTTCCAATCCCTGTCAAGCAACAGCGGCAGAGGAGTCTTAAGTAGACAGTGCTTTATATTTTGTTTTGCTGCCTTTTTTTTTAAAACGCAATTCTCTTTCTATTTCCTATTTGAGAGCAAAAAACAGTTTTCAAAAGTGACAAATTGCTGGCTTTAGCTATCAGAACAAACAAAAATTAGCAATGCCAGAGAAATGGGAGAGGTAGATTCCTAGAATAACAACACAATACTCAAAATGCCTAAATCTCAACAAAAAATTACAAAACACGTGAAGAAACAGGAAAGTATGGTCCATTTACAGAAAAAACCAAAAGGATTTGCCAGAAATCATCTTTGAAGAAACTGATACATTGGAACTATTAGTCAAAAACTTTAAATCAACTGCCATAAATATGTTCAATGACTAAAGGAATCCATAGTTAAAGAACTAAAAGGAATTAGAAAAATGTCTGTACAAAATAGAAATAGAAATTATTAAAAGGAACCAGTCAGAAATTCTGGAGCTGCAAAGTACAGTTATTAAAGTGAAAATAGACAATTCAACAGCAAAATGAACAGGCAGAAGAAAGATTCAGCAAACTTGAAGACAAGACAACTGAAATTATCTATTGTGAGGAGCAGAAAAAAATTTTTAAGAAAAATGACCTGAAGGACATCTTCAAGCATATCAACATACAAATTACTGGAGTCCCAGAAGGATAAAACAGAAGGAAAAAGGAAGGAGAAGGAAAAACAAATATTTGAAGAAATAATGACTGTAATCTAATGAAAGATACATCCCAGAAGCTCAATGACCACCAAGCATGATAGACTCTAAGAGATCTACACCAAGACACATTAGAGTGAAATTGTCAAAACTCAGAGACAGAGATTTTGAAAGCAGCAAGAAAGCAACTTGTCACATACAATGGATTTCCAATAAATTTATAGCACATATCTCATCATAAACCATGGAAGCCAAAGACAATGGGAAGGCAGATGTAAAGTCATTAAAGAAGGAAAAATCCCATCAACCAAGAATTTTATATCAGAGAAAATTATCTTTCAAAAATGAAGGAGAAATGAAGACATTTACAGATAACAAAAACTGAAAGAGTTCATTACCAACATACCTGCTCTACAAGAAATGCTAAAGGGAATCCTTCAGTCTGAAATAAGAGGACACTAGATAGTAACTTGAAGCCATAACAAGAAATAAAAACATTGGAAAAGGTAACTGCATAGGTAAAAATAAATCCAGTATTATTGTATTTTCTATTTGTAACTGCTTCTCCCCCCCCCACATGACTTACGCAAATGTTTAAAATAACATATATAATCTATGATAATGGGTGTACAATGTATAAAGGTATAATCTGAGACAATAACAAAGAGAAATATATAGAGTTAATATCATTTTGAAACTAGCTTGGTACTAGTTATACTAGATTGTTAGTTTAAGATGGTCACTGTAATTACAAATGCAACCACTAAGAAAATAAAAATGTAAAGAAATGGAAAAAGGGAATCAAAATTATAAACTACAAAAAGAGAACTAAATACAAAAAAGAGGTAGTAATAGAGAAACTGAAGAACCAAAAACATACAAGACACACAGAAAGCAAATAGCTAAATGGCAGAAGTAAAGCCTTCTTATTCAGTGATTACTGTAAACACCAATGGATTAAACTCCCCTATTAAAAGGCAGAGATGGGATGAAAAAGCATGATACATATATATGCTTTCTGCAAGAAGCTCACTTTAGGTACAAAGATACAAGAATGTTGAAGGTAAAAGGGTGGAAAAAGGTATTTCACGCAAACAGTAATTGAGAGAGCCAGAGTGGCTTTATTACTGTTAGACAAAATAGAGTTTAAATAAAAAAGATTACAAACGACAAAGAAGGATATTATATATTGATAAAAGGTTCAATCCAGCAAGAAGATATAATAATTATAAACATATCTTACTTCAAAACAGAGCCCCAAAATCTGTGAAGCAAAAATTGACAAAATTGAAAGGAGAAATAGGTAGTTCTACAACAATCATTGTAGACTTCAATATGCCATTTTCAACAATAGATGGGACATCTGAACAGCAGATCAATAAGGAAATAGAGGACCTGAACAATGCTATTTAACCAATTAGACCCAATGGACATAAATAGGACACTCCAACCAGCAACAAGAGTACACATTCTTCTCAAGTGCATATGGGACACTTTCCAGGATAGACCACAAATAATACCTTAACAAATTTTAAAATACTGAAATCAAAGTATCTTCTCAGACCACAGTGGGATAAAGCTGGAAATTAATAACAGAAGGAAAGCTGTAAATTTTCAAATATGTAGAAATTAAACAACACTATTGGAAACTTTTTGGCTCAGTGGCAGAATTCTTGCCTGCCATGCTGGAAACCCAGGTTTGGTTCCTGTAGCCTGCTCATGCCAAAAAAAGGGGTGGGGTGGGGGGAAATTTCTTAGCGGGATAAAGAACATTTAAGAGGGCGGCTGCCGTGGCTCAGCAGGCAGAGCTCCGACCAGTCGTGCTGGAGGTCTGGAATTCGATCCCTGGTGCCTCCTGCCCATATGCAAATTAAAAAAAAAAAAAACATTTAAGAGAAACCCATAGAAAATATCATACTCAATGGGGAAAGACTTAAAGCTTGCCCCCTAAGATTAGGAACAAGACAGGGATGCCAGCTGTCACCACTTATTCAACATTGTACTGGAGGGTCTAACCAAAGAAGTCAGGCAAGAGAAAGAAATGAAAGGCATCCAAATTGGAGAAGGAGAAGTAAAATTATCTCTATTTGCAGATGATATGATCCTATATATAGAAAATCCCAAAGAATTTACAAGACAGCTACTAGAACTAATAAACAAATTCAGCAAAATTGCAGGATACAAGAAAAACATGCAGAAGCCAGTTGGGTTCCTATACACCAGTAATGAACATCCTGAAAAGGAAATCAAGAAAATAATTCCTTTTAAAATAGCATCTGAGCACACTGAGAACTATAAAATATTGCTGTCGGAAGTTAAAGAAGACCTCAATAAATGCAAAGATATCCCATATTCATGAATTGGAAGACTTAATATTGTTAGGATATCAACATTGCCTAAAGTGATCTACAAATTCAATGTAATCCTTATCAAAATTCCAGCATTCTTTTTAGCAGAAATGGAGAAGCTATTCCTCAAATTCATTTGGAATTGCAAGGACCCTGAGAAGATAAGACAATCTTGAAAAATTACAATGAAGCTGGAAGGACTTACACTTTCTGATATAAAAATTTACTACAAATCTATGTTGTTCTAGTTTACTAGCTGCCGGAATGCAATATACCAGAAACGGAATGGCTTTTAAAAGGGGGAATTTAATGAGTTGCTAGTTTACAGTTCTAAGGCCGAGAAAATGTCCCAATTAAAACAAGTCTAAAGAAATGTCCAATCAAAGGCATCCAGGGAAAGATACCTTGGTTCAAGAAGGCCGATGAAGTTCAGGGTTTCTCTCTCAAATGAGAAGGCACGTGGCGAACACAGTCAGGGCTTCTCTCTCAGCTGGAAGG
>PVIY010003723.1:0-60332 GCA_004026745.1 Myrmecophaga tridactyla
TGATGATGATGATGGGTGATGGTGATGATGATGGTGATGATGATGATAGTGATGATTGTGATGATGAAGAAAATGATAAGATGTTGGGTGGTGATGACAGTGATGATGATGGAGGTGATGGTGATGATGATGACGGTGATAATGATGGGTGGTGATGAAGATGATGACTATGATGATGGGTGGTGATGATGGTGATAGAGGTGATGGTGATGATGATGATGGGTGGTGATGATGATGATGGATGGTGATGATGGTGATGATGGTGGGTGGTGATGAAGATGATGACAAGGATGATGGGTGGTGATGTGGTGATGGTGATGATAATGATGGTGTTGTAATGGTGATGTTAAACTTAAGCTGCTAATGCTTTTCTCACAACATATATGAGAGTATATTTATTAAAGAAAGGAAGTTATTAGTTTTATCTCGATAGGTGGCAGGGAGGGAAAACATTATCTCCTAAAGTAGTTTTATAATTGAGCTCATCCCTAGCCAAATGTGAAGATATAAGTGTAGATGACAAAAGCAGTAGTTTATGTTAGAATCTCCCAAAGCAGGCTCTTGTCTAAAAAGTAGATAAGCATGTAAATCTCACATGAAGAGTGAAAAACAGTAAGCATGGCAGCAGAAGTGAAAGAATCTCTTTAGTGACCTGCACAATGGATAGGAATGCAGTGCCTCCTCACCCCCCCTCCTCTTCAGGGAGTGTGGACAGAGGTGAGAAAAATAGCCTAAAGGAAACACATGTGTGATGAATATGCCTTGTGTATAAATGAAGGCTGTTTTTTTTTTTTTATCTTTTGGTGGCCAGTGCCTGAGAAGTAGTCTTAAGTTCATACCTACCTGAAATTTCTCTCTTAAAAAATTTAATTTTAATTGAACAGTAAAACTTCACATTGAAAAAAATTACAGATATGGTTAAATTCGTTTGGACCATTATCTCAGTTGCATTTTCCCATTCCTTGACAACCTTTATTGTTTATGATGGCATCCGAAGTCTGCTCCTACTTCCTGGGAAGTAGTCATTTTTTCAGTAATCTTAGCTCTTCTGAGCACTTCATTCTCACACACCTGCACACATGCAAGCCTGAACAAGTGAACACAAAAACATAAACCCTTTACAAGTGTATGATCCACAGACACATCTCTCTCAGAAACACCTGCCGAGCTTGTTGAAAACGTAGATTCTTGAGTCCTACCTGCTTTCAGCACTCCCAAGGTTGAGAACCGCCATTGGATGGGAGGTCATCATGTTCCAGTGAACTTCACGGTTGTGTTCATGGTCATCTCCCTGAAGATCTAACTCGTAAGATGCTGGAAGGGCTGATAGATCTGTGTTCTTGCATGTGCATGTGTTTAGGTATACATATGCATGTGCACATACTTACAGGTACCTGTGGAGGGATTGTCTCAATCTTTCTCATGGTGACCTGTGACTAAGTTTTCTTTGACATAGTCAAAAACTAGGATTGGGAACAAAATTCTAAAAGAAGAAATAAAACAGTCATGTTTGGTTTGAAAATTCAAAGAAGACTTAGCTTTTTGGCGTGGGGAAGGGTGATACACATATGTGTGTTTGCCTGTGTACAAGTATTTATCATAAATGTTGGGGGATTTGTATGTATTTTTACAGGTGCAATCTTTCTGTGAAAGATAGCAAATTCTCCCTGTTCAACCGCTCAAGGATCAATCTAATGTTTGATATTGAACCAGTTTGTCTCATAGCCCAAAGCAGGGAATGCCAGCCTTCAGTCCATGCTTCAAACCAGGGTTTCTCATTGCTCCTGTTTGCAAGTCCTGGGGGATGCAGATTTGGGGTTGAACAGGAACAATTGGCCCTTGGCACTTTTGAAGAGTCCCCTGTGAGAGTCCAATCTTACCTCATACACTCCTTGGTTTCCTGGAAAACCCAGAGAGGCACATAAATTGGGTCTCTGTGCCCTAGAACACCAGGGCTACTTTGATCCCAGATACCTGGCCTGGAGAACATCATTGACCCAACTAATTCAAAGAGGAACTTTTGTTTTCAGACAGCAATGTGTATTGTGGTGAAAAGCCCCAGCATACTTTTAAAAAGGAATATCAGGCAGTGCGACAGTGGCTCTGTGGCAGAATTCTCACTTGCCATGCCGGAGACCCGGGTTCAATTCCCAGTGTCTGCCCATACAAAAAAAAAAGAAAAAAAACAAGTGATGTCACTTCCGAAAGGTAATGAGTGTTATCACTTGTATTTAAAATAAAAGAAATGATAATAATAGCCAACACTGTTTAAATAAGATGTGAGAAATTTACAGAACACTTATATATTTAATCTATATGTTTATACATATATATGTCTACAATTTAGGAGACATTCAGAAAATCTCTTAACTTCTCTGAACCTCAGTTTTCTTATCCATAAAATGGGAATAATCATGGTAGCTACCTCACAGGGTTATTGTGAGAATGAGATGAGTTAAAACATGTAAAACACTTAGCCTGGCATATAGCAATTGCTTTTTAAAATAATAGGTTATTTATATGTCTTTATCACATGTATCTCCATAGGTTTTATGGATTTAGTAATATAGGTGCTTTATCTATATCACGTATAGATATATTACATAACTTGCCTATATATATATATATATATATATATATATATATGCAGGTCGATATGATTGTAGAATCTAAAATAAATATACTTGTATATACCTAGGGATACCAAGTGCTTTTGTGTTTATATGGGCCAAAATAACTTTATCTATAATTGTATATATATTTATACATATACAAACACATATATTTGTGGACCATAAATATATATGCTAATTCTTGCAAAGCACTTGCACTGACAGAATAAGCAATCAGTAAGGTGACATTATTATTATCATTTAATCCTTACAAGCAGGCAGGGGAGGTGCAATCACTACCCAGTCTATCCATTAGGAAGTGGGGGTTGAAGCGGGCTGGTGATATGGCCAGAGTTCACAGCGATTAAGTGACAGAACCTGTCCCCAGACACCGGCCATCTGACTCCCAAGTTCCTGCTGCTGAAAGCTGACCAATACCCTGCCCACACCTGGCCCTTCCTCCTCCAGGTAGGGAAGCTGCCCCACATCACCAGGCATGTAAGGACTGGAGCCCACTGTTCTCTCCTTTGCTGCACTCCGAGCTCAGAGTGCAGCTGCTTCACCAGCTCCTGCCTAGATGGTGGGATATCAGGAGGGCCCAGGGTCTACCTTTGGGCGGGCAGCCCACTCCTCACGAGACGATTCCTGCTACGACTTGGACACGCCAGAGGGCTGGGCGAAATAGATGGCCCATTGCCTCAGTGAGGGAAAAGGTCAGAAAGAGCAAAGGAATCCCCCAGGTTCTAAAACAGAAGGAACAAAAATGGCTTCAGGTGGCGAATAGAAGAGCCTAGATTCAAGGAGGGTAACAGGGGTGCTGCAGGCAGGTGACGGGTGGGAGTGGGCGAAATGAAAATCAGGCATTCATCAGCATGCAGATTAAATTGTAAAAATCTGCCTTAATTGCAGGCACCAATAAAAGCAGGCCCCAAAACTAATCGCTCAGTGCTCACATCTGGAAAGCCAAACTCTGCAACCACACCAGGAAGTTGTCTAGAAGTGGAAAACAGGTCAGAGGCACTGCACACAGCTCCACTTTTATCTCCTCCATCACTTACAGGCAGGCGGGGGACAGGGAAACTCATTACTGTAAGTGGGATCTCAGCGCCAGCGGAGCTGCTTCTCACCTGGGCAGGGCTGTCAGGGCAACCGGCTGCCTCCTGCCTTTTCCTTTCTTATTTTCCTAAACTGCGTGACTAGATGATACATTTGTTCTTTCTACTCTTTTCCTTCCTTCAGAGCCCATTTCTTCCCCTCACACCCTAGGAACTGTGTGTGTTGATGTGTGGGTAAGCACGTGTGTGCTCTGTGAGAAGAGGAGGGAAGCAGGGGGAAATAAAAAACGTTCAACGTCAGCTGCAACATTCTGATACTGAAAAATAATTGTCCATGCTCTAGATGGGAGAAGCCAAAATTTAAATTCCTTCTTGTTCTTCATTATCCTTCCATTACTTGAAAACAAAACAAAATGACTCATCTAGGCTGATATGAAGGCAAGTGATAATTGCTACTTCAGTTAAGCCATCAAAGAGCTAGGCACGTTGCAGCAAGAATGGAAAAACTGACAGCAAAACGCAGCGGCTAGAGGCCTCGCGGGCTCTTTTTAACAAATTTCTCAACAAACGTGAGTTTGGATCCTGCCTCTGTTGTCTTTTGTCCTCCTCCAGCTGTGTGACTCGGGCAATTCCGTTATCATCTTTGGGACTTGGGTTTCAAATTAGTGGAATGCCACATCAGATTTTTGTGAGAATTAAATGAGATTGTGTGGGACTGAGGGTTTGGGGTCTGGTTGGAGACAAAATCAAACCCTGTGTTAAAAAAAAACAGACATTAGGTCATTCAACTGGGAAGCAAGTTCCAAGTGAGGTTGAATCAGGAAAGTTTGGAAAGACTCTCACCCGTTGAAGCCATTCTTGAAAATCTCCATGGTACTTTGGAGTCTGAGTACATGCCACTGGCAGCCACTGGCAAACACTCTGGGGGTCTTTGCTTTGGAAATGCATATCCGCAAATGCCTACATACATGCGTGTGAGATACACTCTGAACATTAGCGCCAACCTGCCCCGGGTTAGGCCTCCACTTCTGTAAAATAGGAGAAATATAATGACCTTGAAAGCTGGTTGTGAGAAAGGTAAGACAACACACAAGGGGCACTTCACATGGAAAATGTGCATTAAATATTCACTCCTCTCCTTGGTCCTTTGTTAGCCTCAAGGCATTCCTCAGCCTTATGGAAATCAATGTCTTCAACCTACTTTTGTGTATTAATTTCCATTACTGGAAAAGAAATCACCACAACATACATTTTATTTTCCCACTATTTCCATGGGCTGGAAGTCCAGTTATGGATTAACCGGGTCTTCTACGCAGGGTCTCGCCAAGCAGAAACTAAGGTGCTGGCCAGCCCTGGGATTCTTAATTGAAGCTGAAGGGCCTAGTCCAAGCTCATTGCAGGCTCAGATGTTGGCGGAATTTAGTTCCTTGTGGTTGTAGACTTGAGGCCCTCATTTCCTTGCTAGCGGTCACCCAGGGGCTGCTCTCAGTCCCTAGAGGCCACCCAAGCATGGTTTCTTTCCATATGACCCCACAGGTAATTCACAACATGGCCTTCAGAAGCTCCCCTCTCTAATTTATCCACCTACTTCTAAGGGTTCATCTTAATAGGTCAGACCCACCAGGATAATCTTCTTTTTGATGAACTCAGTCACCTGATTGTTAAATATTCTGGAGAGTGCTATTCTGTCTTAGTCATGGTTTCCCACACTCCAGGGGAGGAAGTAGTACAGACCATATGCACCAGTGCCGGAAAGCCCAGGAGCTCTCTTAGAACC
The DNA here is from genome assembly GCA_004026745.1 of Myrmecophaga tridactyla. Classification (NCBI taxonomy): domain Eukaryota; kingdom Metazoa; phylum Chordata; class Mammalia; order Pilosa; family Myrmecophagidae; genus Myrmecophaga; species Myrmecophaga tridactyla. The sequence goes on from PVIY010003723.1 coordinate 5,445, forward strand.
CTGCCTACCATACCTTGTCCATCTGTTCCTTGATCTCAACGATATCAAAAGCATCATCATCTTTGTGATAAGAGCCATGCTACTCTAATGCTCACCTTTCAAAGTTGAAATGGTCATCTCCGTTCTCTGGAATGAGAAAACCAAGACACAGAGAACCAAGAGGTTACAGCTAGCGGAAGCTGGCAGAAATAGAGTAGAAGCTTGGTCTTGTTTGACAGCGAAGCCGTGGAAGTGTCTACCATGGCACATCACACTTTCACTAGTATTGTGTTTCCTGGACTTTCCTAGTTGTTCACTTCCCTTCATAGACATCATAAATCTAAATTCCTATATTAGTATCTATATATGCAAAACAAATTATCCCAAAACTTAACAACTTAAAATAATGAACATTTATGATTTCACTGTTTCTGTGGGTTAGGATTCCAGATGCAGCTGCCTGGGTCCTCTGGCTCAGGTTCGCTCTCTTTCTCAACAGTGCCAGATGTTGGCCAGTTCTGAGGTCATCCCAGGCTCAACTGGGGAAGGACCCGCTTCCAAGGTCACTCACATGATCATTGGGATGATTCTGTTCCTTGTGAACTGTTGGACAGAGAGATATTATTTCTCCACAGCATCTAAGCGTGGAGTGACCCAAAAAGAAAAAATGTCACTATGTGGACGGGAAGTGCAGGTGCAGGGTCCCGGTACTCTGTAAATCTGAATTCCAGCCTGGGGCTTAGTTGGTTAATAAATTGAGAACTTTATCTCAGCTGTGAACAAATCCACTCACGCCCTCCTTACACTGTATTCTAACACGTCTCGGCTCACTGGCACGTGAGAAGCTGGTAAAACTGGGGAAGAAACACCAATAAGCAAGACTCCAAAGCATAGTTGGAATTTAATTTTCTCAGCATAATCATGACCTCAGCCATTAAGAGTAAGTATTCTCCCCATCTGGGAAGGCGCTCGGCTAATTTTTGTAACCTTGAAGTAATGAAGACCAGAAACCTCGCCCATCCCCAAATCACTTTTTTGGTTTGGCTGCTTGCTGAGCTAATGACCCACTGACTGGGTTTTAGGTTTTTGAAAGCTGAGTTCTAACATCAAACTTTCATCTCAGCGATAGCAGCCTGTCTGTAATGAATTTTTTATTTGTTTACTCATTGCTTCTCTTCATCTTTTTAATATTAAAAATAAAACTTTAAATCTAATGCCGAACGGTTTAAATTCACTACACCCAAGACCCCTTCACTTCTGGAGAAATCATACTCTGATATAAAAAGAGATGGTACTGTGGGGGAAAGGGACATGCTGTATGTATGTTCTTTTCATTTTTTTTTAATACTTTTGCGAGGATAGAAGTAAATAATTCATATCAAACTACACACTGCACATCACGTGAGTTCCAGGAACCTATCCACCAAACATCTGTGTCCCGTTCCTCAGGAGAGGCAGTTCTCAACCATTTCACATGGCTCCCCTCTTTGCCCTGTAGGTCCAGCCTGATTGCTCCAGGGGATTTAGCAACCATCAGGAGGAGGAGGTGTCATGCAGAGAAGCTTGGGCTGGGGGTGGCCACGGGTCATTTGAAGGAACCCTCACACCTGGTGGGCTTCAAAGGATAAGGAATATGTTCAGCTGAACTTCAAGCTGGTGTCTGATGGACTCCCACACATGTGCTGGGGGAAGTGGAGGACAATAGAACACTATGGGATTTGCTATAATGACTCACAGCAGACCTATGATGACTAGGGTCAGGGGTGCAGGGAAGGGACGTGGGGAAGATGGGCAGGACTGTAAAGGGGCAGGGGAAACCCTGGGTGAATAGATAAGCTCACCATCTTGACTGGGTGGTGGCTTCAGTGGTCTATCCATAGATCAAAACCCAATACACTGTATACATTGTGTGCAGTGTGTTGTATGCCAATTTCACATCAATAAATTTATAAACAGACAGTCACGCACGCTTGGGATTTGGTCTGTGGATCCCAATTCTTGTATTTATTAGCTCTCATACTCTCTATATGTAAATTTTTCTAGGAACCTCAGTTTCCTTATTGGAACATGGAGAAAATAACTCCTTTATGGAGCTATTGTGAAAATCGATGAGATAATGAAAACCCTCATGCATATATAAAGAAGCACGAAGACACCACTGGCTAATTTCCTATGCTTTATACTCCACTTTTCCCTGTTTCTCTTCCTAGGCACCAACACCTAGATATGTTTCTCCGTATTTCCTCTGAGCGTGCTTTTCACCATGTGGGCACTCCAGGCACCAAATTTTAAGGATCTGGCAATAATGCAAACCCATGCTCTCTAACACGTAAATGCTAACACTGACAGATGAATGGTTGGCTGCAAAAGTTCCCATCATCGCATACATCTCTGTTTTACTTACACTTTTAGAGTTTCTACAATGAGGCATTAAACACGTGCCCTTCTTTTGAACCTGATCCAAGTCATAAAAGTCTCTATAAGAACAGGATGTGCTTCCAGGAATGTCCCTGGGACATGCTTTTTATAGCATCTGATTACACCACCTCTTTCATGCACAAATATATTGCTCTCTAAAAATTTCATAAAGTGGCTGACAAAGAAGAGTACTTGGAATAGGACGGTTTACTCTGTATAAAATAAAAATTGATGAATATATCACCCAGTTCTGATATTTACTGAGATCTACTATAACAACATACATCGAGTTTACCTGAGATTCAACAAGCACCCAGGTTCAAGGTGGGAATTTGGAGTCAGCTCCCACCACCTCTCTGTATGACCCTGGGAAAGTCACCTAATTTCCATGAACCAAGCTTCTTCATGGGGGAAATAATACAACTTGTCAGGCTGTGGTGAGAAGTCAATGTTATAACATCTCCCACTGCCTCTTTGGGTGGCCCTGGGGAAGCCATCTAGGATTCCAAACCTAAGGTTCCTAATGTGATAAAATGGGATAAATAAGAGTTTGTAAGTCCTTGGGCTGTGGTGTGAATTAAATGGTACAATAAGCAAAGGTCTTAGCACTGTGCTTCTCACACTCTTGGGATGCAATAAAGCCTATTGTTATTATTTTTTATGGCCTGATAAACTCTGGGCGTAGGGGCAATGCATCTCCAATAAGAAGGAGACAATTCTTGACTTTCCTCTCTTGAGATTGGAGAAGGGAAGTTGAAAAGGTTTGAATTATCTAGTTCATCGGATAGGTGCATGTTTCTCTGGCTCTCTGGTCTGGTGCTCCCCTGGGATAATGTTTTTCTACTGACAAATTTCCAAATGTAATAGGAAAAAAAAATTGAAGGAAAAAAAAAGGATGCAGTCTTGTTGAAAAAAAAAACAATAACAAAAACAAAAAACAATGAAAGTCTTCATTGAAAGCCTGGAGGCATTTCAGAACCAATGTAATGCAATTTGCATCTCTGCTTGAGGATCAGAATATTTGAGTTGTACCATGTGGGGGTTGGGTTGGTGAGATGGGGACAGAAAAAAAAACACATAAATCAATTCAAAGAGCTATGTGTTTGTTATGTGTCCCTTTCATGTCTCATCGTTTGATTCTTTCTTAAAATCCAGGGCCCATAAGAAACAAAACAAAAACAAACAAACAAAAAAAAAAATAAACAGGAACCATGCATTTTTCTGCGCCTCTATGCACAGCTGACAACCAAATAGAAAGCCACTTACTGGTCAAGCTTCAGCTGCATGGTAAGGATGAGAATTACATAGCTTCCCCACACCTGGTCAGGCATCTTACCCAAGAACTGTCATTTTGATCTCTAAGACTCAGGCTTCTTATCTGAAGAATGGGGAGAATAATGATTCTGACATTGTAAATTGTTCAGAGGAGTAAATGAGACACTGCACATGGAAGCTGGGTTGTGCTTGACACAAATTGCATTTATTACACGCTAGCCATTATCATTATCAGAAGGAACAAAATATGTCAGGAAACTTCACGTGAAAATAATCTGTTTTTCAGAACTATTTGGATGAAATTCTAATATAGACTTGAGCCAATATTTAGAATGAGCAGCACATTTTTTCTAAACTAACTTGTGCTGGTTTGAAATTTTTATATACTCCAGAAAAGCCACTCTTTCAATCCTAATCCAATCTTGAGGGGCAGACCTTTTGTGAGATGGGACCTTTCGACTAGGTTGTTTTCCACAGAGATGTGACCCACCCATCTGTGGGTGTGATCTTTTGATTAGATGATTTCCATGGGGTTGTGACCCTGTCTATTCAAGGTGGGTCTTAATTAGTTTACTGGAGTGCTTTAACAGGGCAGCATTTTGGAGAAAGCTCAGATGCAGATGTTTGGAGATGCTTGGGAACCAACACAGAGAGCAGAGAAATAATACTAAAACACAGACGTTTGGAGATGCTAAGCTAAGAGATGAAATCCAGATTTTGTCCCAGAGAAGCTAAATGAGGGCCCAAAGAAGAGGCCACTGGAACCAGGTCAGTGATACCCAGGAGCCATTGAAGAGAAAGCTAGCAGATCTTGCCCTGTATTGGCCTTCTTGAACAAAAGTATCTTTCCCTGGATGCCTTAGATTGGATATTTTTATAGCCTTGCTTAAATTTAGACATTTTCATGGCCTTAGAACTATAAACTTGCAACTTAATAAAAGTTTTTAAAAGTCGTTCCATTTCTGGAATGCAACAGATTTTGGTACCAGAAGTGGGGTGCTACTGCAGTTTGCAAATGCCAAACATGTTGTTATGGCTTTTTAAATAGATAAGGGGAAAATTCTGGCAGAGTTTTGAGAAGCTTGATAGAGAAGACCTAGAATGCTTTGAAGAAACTGTTGGTAGAAATGCAGACTCTAAAGATATCTCTGACAACGCTTTAGACAGAATGAGGAATGTGCCATTGCAAGCTGGAAAGAAGGTGATCCCTGTTTTAAAGTGGCACAGAATCTTGCAAAAGTATGTACTGCTGTTGGAAGGAAGTTAGAATTTAAAGGCAACAACCCAGGATACTTAGCTGAGGAGATTTCCAAATTAAGTGTGGAAAACGCAGCCTGGTTTCTCCTTGCAGCTTATAGTGAAATGCGACAGGAAAGATATAAGCTGAGAATGGAACTCTTGACTATAAAGAGACCAGAAATTGATGTCTGGAAAATTCTGGGCTTCCAGAAGGAGAAACTCCAGAAAATAATGCCCCACCTGAGGATTTCACCAGACATGGGATGCATCAGCCATTTCAGGAGAAGATTGGAGATGGAGTTATCCAGGAAGGATTTGTGGAAAGTCCTTTTGTCTGATGGGCATGATCTTAGCCTATTGCATAGGAAAACAACGAGAGTATTTATGAGATCTGTATAAATGAAAACACTACAAGTCTGGACTAAGAGGGGCAGAAAAGGGATGCATTGGAGGAAAAAAACTTCAGAGGCAGAACTATGGAAGCTAAGGTCTGAAGTCAAGAAACCACAGGTCAGGAGAGCAAATCCACCCAAGCACTTGGAGAGGGTGAGTTTGCCTTGCAGGAAGAAGGTGGGCCTTCCACCTCTCTGCAGTGAAAGAATTGGGCCTCAGAGAGGGTGAAGCACATTCCTTGGGAATTGGGGAGAGGTTAGCTGCCACCCCATTATTTTGGAGGGGTTGAGCATGTGCCTGGAGATGGCAGAGAGCCCAGGTGAGGCCCCAAGACTTGGAGAGGGTGGAGCTGAGGCAAAGGTGGTCTCCCCAATGTCCTAAACTATAATCAATCAGGCAGGCCATGGTAGCTCAGCAGGCAGAATTCTCGCCTGCCGTGCCAGAGACCAGGGTTCAATTCCCAGTGCCTGCCCATGCAAAAAAAAAAAAGAAAAAAGAAATTATAATCAATTACTGCATTCTAGATATCAGACTCAAACAATGGATATTGCATTCAGTTTCTAATTGCTTGACCTGGTGCAGGTTTCTCAAATTTACTTCACATATTAAGAATCGAAATAAAGAAATATGCTAAATAATTAATAAGTTGATTAATTAAACCTCTCCCTTTTGCCTGTGTGGTACATTCTCTCACACATTCTTGGAATCTCAGATTTGAAGGTGTCAAAAGAAAGAAGCTCAGTGAAAGGTGAAACGCTGGATTGAGCTGGTGAGCCTTGGGAACCACCAGACCTACTCACCTCCCGCTTAAGGCAGGGCTGGACCTCGATAGGGAGTTGCAAGAGAGGGGAATGCTTTGTTTCAGATAAAGTTTATATCCTTAACTGCTGTGAAACTTGAAGTTGGGACAGTTGGAGAATGTGCTGGTTTCTGGCGCCTCTTGCCCAGGATCATTTGCAATCCCATCCCAGTAAGGGTCATAACGGTCCTTTTGAGAGCAGATTGGGCAAGCCTCGAGATGTGTCAATAAGTGAAGGTTCAGGGATGGGAGAAGCATTGAAGAAAGGGGGCGGGGGAGACAAGGGTTGAAGGTAGAGAAACTGGAGACCCTCTATCACGTCTATTTGAATCCTTTTCCAGTCACGCTCTTGGTTAAGATAAACCCCTTTCATCTTCAGACAAATCTGTTTGGAGAGAAGACAAGATGACAAGGACGTGGAAGGTCAGGGACGGACTCCAGCAGGCCCCAGAGTTGCTTGGAGGGGCAGTTTGATCTTTGGTCTTTTGTTTCTTAATCAACTTGGATCATCTGTTTGGACAGGACAGCACTGCCGATTGTGTTTAGTTATGATAGGACTCACTTGGTGAGGGATATGCCTCCTCGGAGGAAACAGAAAAACGACCACTAGACCTTGGAGGAATGCACACACCCAGGACTGTGGCATTGTTGGGAATATCTAGGAAAAAGCTGTCCCATCCTATGCACCTGTGGCTGACTCACCGTTCTGAGAAGTCAGAATTACATTGTTCATTTGACAGATCTTCTGGCTGGCTTCATAGATACGTTGGTTCACCAAAAACACACCAGAAATGTGTCTGAGAATGTACATGCAGCAGTTGTGGTTGATAAGTGAGTACTCCCTAGATGCTAGGACAATGTCTAAGGCTGGTCAAGGATGGACAGCAGCCTCCTGGAGTCCCTGCATTTCTCAAGCAGTTATGTCAACATTTTGGCGGTGATGTTGGCTTGGTTATCTTCATAAAATGGTAAAGGACATATAGCAAACATCCACAGTTAACATCAAATTTAAAAAGTGAAAACAACACTTTCTCCTAAGAGCAGCAAAAGAAAAGGACATCAGCTCTCATCACTTCTATTCAACGTTCTATTAGAGGAGCTAACAAGTGCAATAAGGCAAACTTTAAAACACATGATGCCAATCTACGGAGTTAGAAATCAGGTCAGTGATCACTTCAGTGTGTTGGGCTGGGGTGGTGGGGACTGACCAGGAAAGAAAATAAGGGACCTTTCAGGCAGGATGCAAATCCTTTTATATATTTACAGGCGTAAGGGTTACACATGTAAATTCATTTGTCAAATCAGGTCATCATTAGGATACAAACTGTATATCTTACAGTTTTCAATTTTATACCTCAAAATATACCTGAGTACACACTCATTGAAGAGGCATTCAGTGCTCTGTAGTTCACCAGCTCTCAGAGGAACCCAAATGGAATTTCTGAACCTTGGTCCCCATTCCTAATCCCTTCCTCCAGCTGAAGACCTGAGAAGGAGGCCACTGCTCAGATAAGAATGAAATGCAGTCACTGGAGCAAAATGCCAAGCCTGGGGTGGGTGGGGTGGGTGGGTAGGAGATTTCCCTTCTGAAGCTAGCAGAGCCATTCTGTATGGCTCTGGGGACCAGAACTAGAGTTGCGCCTATCAGTGGAGACTCTTGCAGGAATATGACAAGGGAACTCAATGTGCACCAAAGTTCACAAAGGGTTGGAAGCAATTCACACATCTTAGACGTTGCAAATACTGCTTCTGTCTTCAGATGACCCATAACAAACCTTCGTTGAAAATGTATGAATGTGTTCTGACCCCACCCTTTCCTTAAGCAATCAAATAGAGAAACCAGCCCCCAAAAAGTAGACAATGGGGTAGAGACTGAAGAAGACAGAGAAATTTGTTCTTACCCAGGATGCCTTATTTGGCTCTGAGCATGCAACAGAAAAGATGCAGTGCTGAAAAAAAGATTTCACACGTTCATTATAAGACAAACTTTCCCAAAATGACACAGCTCATTAACTAAGGATATTTCTCAGTAGATTTGTCATATTAAAAAGGCACTGTCTACTATGCTAATAAACTATGTTGTACTAAAACCCCACATAGATTAATTAAATGCATTAATTGCCAAAAGGAATGTGATGTGTGTATAACACACACATGCAAACACGCAGGTACATGTGTACAATCACTCTCACCATAATGGAAGGGGACAAATTACTGAAAGCCCTCTTTCCCAAAGCCGAGTGCTTTTCCCGGTTCTCAGTTGCATGATATGAAATAGAACTGAATGAAATGACCCCTTCACAGTTGAGCCAAACACTTCCGCAAATGACACACTTGTACCTCTGGGTCTAAAAGCACTTCAGGTGTCTGGCACCAGGGTGAACATTTGCTTTAGATTTTCATTTTATCCTGGGATTTTGTAAAAATGAATCTGTCACCTGCCCTCACTGTCTTTCCATGTAAAATGTAAAATGAGTGTCCTGAGAGCAATCTTTGTGCACACCAGCCCATGCAGGGCAGATACTCGTGACAGGAGTTTAAAAACTTGTGAAAGTGAGAACAAAGGTCACCAATCCTTCCCTACCCATTCCACCCCAGTTGTGGATCAGGGGACTAGATCGCCAAGGACCCTTCCCAGCAGTAGAATCGCAGCTCTCCCAGGACAAGTGGAGGGGCCAACTGGCCCTGATCAGAGAAGGAGCATGGGCCTCCAGGCCTCCAGGCAGACCCCCTTTGCCATTTGCTCCTTTGCATGACTTTGGACAAGCTGATTAATCTCTCCATGCCTAGTTTCTTTCATTTGCACATGAAGGTTGTGGTGGGGATTAAGTGAGTAAATAGATGTAAATTGCTCAGAGCTGCCTGGCACAGAGTGCTGTGAGATGCAGCTTCTGCAACCTTCATTGACTTCGTTTGACTGTCCACTGCCCCCTTCTCCACACCCTACCTCTCACCAGCGTTGGTCACCCCTGCCACTTCCAGGATGCTGCTGGTATCATTTACATATTGTGGGAACTTCATGTTTTGTTTATGTCCTGAACACAACTTCGTATGCTTAGGACATGAGCTTCAGTGTGAGACAGGACTGCATTCATTGATCAGCTTTATCACTTAGCATGTGGCTTTGGGAAGGGATCTCTGATCCTCAGTTCTCCCTTTGGTGGAAAAGGGAAAATGAAAGCACTGGCATCGGAAGTGGTCAGAAGGATTGACTGAGATCACATGACAAAAAGGCATGGTGCCTTTAAGCACTCCATACATGATTAAAACACAAATAATAGCAATAGGAAGAGTAGTAGTATAGTTGAAAGAAATAAGTATTCCTTCACTTAGGTCAGACACCAAGCATAGAAATTATAGTAAATAAAAGTGCTTTGCTGATGTTTAAAGGGATGTTTATACTGTGGAGAGGTAGATACAAATTGAACTGGGTTTGAATCCAGTTTTACCACTTTCTAGCAACATGGCCTTGGGAAAGTCTTTTCTGAGTCTCAGTTTCCCTATTATCAAAGTTGGTGCTAAACTGTTCAGCAAAAAGATTAACCTTACTCCAAAAGAGATCTGGACGTTGTCCTTGGCTTCTCCAAGTAATTTCTAAAGTCATGGAATATTAAGTTGATAGGAGTGTCTTTCTTTGGCAGTCTTGGGTCACATTGGACAGTCTAACAATATGAACGAGGGAAGGGAATGGCCACACCTTAGGGTGGGGATTAGCCACATCAGAAAGACCAGCAGTGGGATTTAGGCTGAGGACTTCATGTCATAGGCTGGACCCATGTCCCCAGAAGGAAGTGCAGTCCGTCTCTGGGTCCTTAGCACTTCCTGGTCTACAGTCAAAACTTGCAGTTGGTGTCAAGAGGTAAGAGTGGTTTTGGGAACTCCCTCCCCCAAATAATTGACAGATGATATCAGAAATGAGGGGAGTCTTATGTGGGTTCTGTTCCTCCAACATCTCATCTGTATAAACACCTTGTAGGTATAACGCCATACGCCTTATGCCTCAAGTAGGCTCTAGGTGTTTAGCATGCAGGAGGCATGAATCACACAGAAGCTATCATTGTTAGTGTCCAGGAAGTTTCACAGTTCACTGTCATCAGGCCATTGTTGTGAGTCCCTGTGCCAGATATGAATAGTGCAAATGTTTCTTCCTGGCATTTATTGTGAGGTTTACATATGTTTCTGAATCCCAAATCCTGAGAAAAATTAGCCAAGAAGTCACAAAAAGGAACATAATATAATTCCCTTGCAGCTGGTTCCAAGGAATACACAGGTGTCTAATGGAAAAAAGAGCAGGAAACATTGACCATCGAGTCAAAGATTGGCATTTCTGGGACTGGGATAGGAGAGTGGGGGAGAGAAATACTTGTAAACAAAACAGGCAGTTTTATTTGTGGCTGTTGCCATGTTATATGGGTCTGTGTGTGTGTCCTTCTCCACTGCTAACAGCAAGCCGTTCTTGGAAGTAAAATAAGCATTATTAGTAAATAAGGTTATATGCGGGGTGTACATAAATACTATGAACGGTATTCCATTCCATTGGAGGCAAGGTAAGTCCTTAACTTGTCAGTTTCAACCCATGTACTTCGGTGTAGTGTTGTTGATTTTTCTGGGAGATATGGACATTGCATTATTCAAATATGACCAAAGATTGCCTGCTGGTGGATTCCAGTTTTCAATATCTATTATAGGCTACAGTTGTTTGTAAACCAAAGAACAAATAAAACACTTAATTTCATCATTAAAATAAAAAAGGAGCTTATGTGAAGCAACATGAGCCAAATTCATGACACTTTTGGCCCTTCTGTTGCAATTCAACTGAGGTCAACACAAAATGAAAGGCATTTCCACGTCTGGGCTGTTTGCCACGAAACAAAGATCAGGATTATTGAGGAGGTAAATTAATGTTCTGTATTTTAAAATGTCAATGCAAATATGCTACTTTAAAATAAGCAGTTATGGAACTATATTTCCATTTTTAAAATGATTTTTATTTGGAATTTATTTTGGTAATATTTTCTATAATCAAATTTTCTGTATCAGGTAAAGATCATGCTTACAAGTTTTTGAAATAGCTAGTCTTGTCACAATATATTGGTTCATAATCACAATAAACCATGCATTTACTTTCTTGTTGTCATGTAAAACTTCTAAAACATTTCCTATAGCACAACCCTACTGCAGAAAAAAAAATTCACTGTTCCTCATTATACCATACATTACCTACGTAATAATGTCATACATTATTATTTTAATAAAACATAAACACAGTGTTATGAGATGCATAGAATAACATGATTTGAGGCATTCCTGTGGATTCTCAAGAATTGCATTTTCATTTTCTCAGGTCCTGAAGATTAATATCTCTCAGGAATTTTATGCAGTGAACTTAAGTCAGACATTCACTTAACAAGCATTCATTCTGCATCAGCTGGGATGTCTACAGTGGCCGAGATGGGTATTCAACAGATAAATGTATAAATAAGAACATAATTTAAAATGGTGCTGAAATCTGTAGTGGAAACTGTGAAGGGGACGGCAGCTTGGCTCGCAGATATCTCCCAGTGTCTGTACCTGGACAGCTTTCTCCTGCTCTGAAAGGTCAGCTCTGCCACGTAGGTGAAGGTCAGGGCTGTAGAATCCACCTACCCAGTGACTGACCTGGAGAAGCGCCTGGCACCAACGGACCAATCCGAGTGCCTCCCTCTCTGACCCCAGAGATTGGCCCAGACGGCGGGCATGTGACCCAAACACGGCACTCCAGGTCTGCGTCTGGGACTGGGGGAGCTGGAGCTAGGAGAAGCGCTCCTTTCCTTTTACATCTGAAAGCCAAGAAGCTGAGTGCCCAAAGCGAGCCCAGCTTTGGTTCCAGCTCATGGAGAAAGCTTGTTTAAGAAGCTAAGAGCTCAGACCAAGAGAAGAAGTATGATGAGAGATGAGGAGAGAAGCTTGATGCCATTTTATTCCGTGTTTGCCATCTTCCTTGCTCTTATTTCATGAGCCACTCAAGCTTCCTTTTCACTGAATCAAGGTAGAGTTAGGCTTCTGTCAACCAGAATATTCTTTCTAATTCAAGAGTGTTGAAAAGGGAGCTATCATGATGCTAGGAGAGAGAACAATGAAAGTGTAGATAAACTCTTTAGGAGTTCTAAGTCCATTAGAGGAGAAAGACCACTGGGCAATGATGGTTTCAGGTGATGTATGTTCCTATGGAGGCAAGCCCAGGTTGACATGAGAAAACAAAGGAAATGTACATATTAGGTATAACATATCACTCTAAGCTTCATTTCCAGATATCCTCTGTGCACTAACTTTGTCCTAGTGCTGGGGAAATGAGGCCATAATTTCATTCAACTCTTCCCTATTCAGGGTCAAGGGGCCCCAGGAAAGGGTTTGTGAGCCTTGAAGAATGAAGGTGTGAGTAGGATGCTGTAGACATGCAACAACAAGTGAAGGCATGACGATGCATAGCAGCACTCACATATGGCTGCATGAGCCGTGCTGGAACAAAAAGGGTAAGGCACAGAGAAGCAAGGACTCGGCCGGTTGGGTCAAATGGCCCCCGTTAGACTGAGTCACCAGAGTTCCTCCAGTGAGTGAAAGACACTCACCTCTCTTCCCTGCATCTCCTGCTCACTCGTGATGAGTTGGTTTCAAGAGATCTTTCAGAGATCTGGGCAAGGTTTCAGGGCCTGCTCCTTTGTGAACAGCACCACTGTCCAAACCAAAGGAAAAACAAAGCAGATCTTAGCGTGCCAGCTTAATGGGAAACATGAGCCATCTGTGAGTGTTCCTTCTAGTTCATTTGCTTCATTGGCAAGTATTAAACAGTGCTGTAAAGATCCAGAGAAATTATGGAAATGGGTATTAACATTAAAATCGGAGTACAATTAGAACATTTTACTGCAAAATTGTTTGGCAGGGTCTGCAAGTAAGCAGAGGATTTCCAGCTCTGTGATTTATTGGTCACAGTTTGTCTGATTCTTTGGAATCTCCAGAGCCAGGACTGTATTGGGGGGTTGTCCCTGATATGACAATACAATTGGACCATGATTGGAAACTTATCCCATCTTTGTCTTTTTCTTGGCAACTCTTCCCTGGAGTTGCTGGATCAGCCTTGCAGAAACCAACCAAAGCAGTGTCCAGATGAAAGGAACAGGGGATAGGGAGAAACCTTTGTACTGCACTGCCATGTCTTTGTCAGAGAAAGGGTGTTGTGTTTGCTTGTAATTAGCACTCCGACAGACATCAGAGAAAATGGCTAATCGCTGACATGGCCCACAGTGCTTTGTAAGTAAACACCATATTGCAATAGACACGCACTTAATTATACAACACTCCAATTAAACATGCTCAAAATGAAAATGGGGGTGGGGAGAAGGTATCAGAGCTGCACTGCCAAATTCCTCCTTTTTTTCCCCCTCTAAGAAATAATAAATAACTCTTGAATGCCACCACGCTGTTTCTAAGCATCTCTTGGCTTCAGGACTGTTGCAGCTATTGTTTCTGGGAAGTTTGGGGTTGTGGGACCAATGGACCAGGGCTGGGTTGTTGTAGCAGAGACTGTAATGGGTTCTACTCATACCTCCTTGACCAGGCAGTGCCCCACCCTTTGCTGCTGCAGGTTGGGTTGCTCACAGCTCACAGCTGTCCCCTTCCCTGGAGGATGACCTTGACTGGCAGGGGCCACCTCACTTGAGGATGCCTAGAGGATTTTCCCATCTCTCCATTAGGCTGGTGTCTACCTAATGCCTGCCTGATGTAGGTGTCTCCCAGCCCAGCCCCTTTCCTGTGGTTGGAAGACTCTGTGGTCTAGAGATCCCTGTGGGATCAAGCTGCAGCTAGACTTCTCCTGAAACCATATATTTGCCTAATTTCTTCTGCTGCTCTGTTCTCCTTCTCTCACTCCTTTACAGATTTCTCCATGAATGCCTTCACTCTAAATATCCCCCAAAGGACATTTTCAAGTCCTAACCCCTGGTCTTGTAAATAGAATCATTGAAGATGGAATAAATTGAGATGAGGCCATAAACTGGGTTACGGTGGGCCCTAATCCAACATGACTCATGTCCTGATAAGAAGAGAAAATTTGAACATAGACAAGAAGACAGAGACTGAGAGAGAGAGAACGCTCATGATGGAAGCAGAGGTTGAGTTTTGTGGCCACAGCCAGGGAATACCATGGATTGCCACCTACCCACGCGAAGCCAGGGGTGAGGCATGGGATGCATTCTTCCTTTTAAGAGAGAGTACGGCCCTGCTGACACCTTAATTTCTGGCTTCTATGCTCCAGAACTGTGGGACAGTACATGTCTGTTGTCTAAGCCACCCCTTTTGTAGCATTTTGTTGCAGTGGTCTGGCAAACTTAGACACCTTGGAAGAGAAAGCTGTGCCTTCCAATTCAAGACAGTTATCATATCTTCAAGTTCAGGTTTGAATTAAGTATAGTAGACTTGGTATGGTTTTTATTTTAACCTGGGTGGGCTCATACCAATGCACTAGAAAGTGAATGCTTCCTTTGCCAGTTACTCTCCTGAGTCTGAATAATAAAGGGTGTTTGGAGGAGGGAATGTTCCCATTGAGCCTTGAAAGAATAAGAAGGTTCAGAAAAAAGTAAAATGAAGTAGGGTAAGAAGAAGGAGTCAAGGCTTGGGGCACAGCAATTAACTCATCAAGTACAGATTGAATGCTATGACAAGCATTCTTCTCTCCCTAGAGTAGCCCATTGTCTGATGAGGTAGAATGACACACAAAGAAACAAGATGATGACTACATTTATTGAGCGCCTACTACATGCCAAATATCACACATTTGTATGACACAATCATGCTCAATTCTTTCAACAACTCTAAGGAGTAATTTATGCTATCATCGCTCTGCAAATGAAAAATAATTAGGCTTAAGGATGCTAAGCAACCCTGCCAATGTCAGTCAGCTAGGAACTGGTGGAAATGTGGCAATTAGGAGTCCTGGCAGGTTTATTAACAAGGGAATGATAAGATTAGATGAGACACAGGGAGGTTATATGAGCGAAAAGATGGCCTCACAGCTCAAAGTCCCACGAGCAAGAGAGGAGGCCCAGAAGAGGACAGAGGCATTTCACTGTGTAATATCCAAATTGGCATGCCTCACTGATAAGCCAAAGACACTGGCAAAGCTTGTCTGCTTCGCGTTCAGTGCTAAATTCTTGTTACTTCTACTGGGAAAACTAATAACATAACAAATGAAACTATTGTTCAGTTTCATTAAAAATAAATCTGATAAGATGGGCAGAATTGAATTAACCAATCTCAGTAGAGTTCTCGTTATTGGAGCAAGTGGAATATTCTCTCTAATAGAATAAGTCCTGGTTCATGTTGGCCGGTCTGAGCAGCTCCTTGCTGTAGATTTGGTTTCCAGCCTTTGGCTCTGAGCAGCAACACACTAATGTTGGTATTAGCAGGTCAGCGTAATGGATCAGCGTGCTGGGTCTGCTAAGCATGCCAGATGGAATAGCATGGCAGATGCAAGGGCCGCAGTTAGCCTTGGCAGACAAGAACTGTCCTCCCCTCCAAGGAAGTCAGATTTAGGGCCCTAGAGCTTGCAAGAGAGAAACAGCCCTTGTTCCAGAGAGGACGAGGTTGGGCCAGCATCGGTGATGGGCTGCAATTTTGAGTTAGGAATGGGGAAAATGGACATTCGGCAAGCCGCTTGTTTTGGCTGGTTCTAACTGAAGTTAACACCAGCAATATTGCTGCTCCTTTGTGCTGGCTGGAGTTCAAAGGCTCAAGATTGGGCAGGTATTTTTGTGGATACATACACATACAGAGGCATATACACATGTCATTATTTTGTCAAAAAAAGGGGGAACTAATATCACTTGCAAAATATAAGCAGAGACATGAGATGGATAAAATGAAGACATTGAGATGAAATGTAGAATGGAATAGAGAAATCAGATTGACTGATAAAAGCATATCCCAAACTATGTGTCTAAATCACTTTTTGTGGACATGAGAAGATGGATTGATGAAAAATGTAGAGATAGATATTGATAGAGACATTGATATATTATTTATGATAATAAATAAACAGATAGATAAAATTATTCACAACTTATATCATCCATGAATAAAAAGCAAACCAGGTATTTAGGAGAAGTAAAGTGATTTCTGGTGCAAATACTGAAAACATTTGCTGTTATTCATGCTTATGTAAAGGAAACCGAACGCAAGTAGGAACGAATGAACGAACAAGTAAGTGATGTGTCAAAGATGGAGGAGATATGAAAAGCTATCTTGTCCAATACCCTCTGCCAAGTCCAATGCTTGAAATCCCCCTCCCAAAATATCCTTTTCCAGCACAAAGCTGATGGTGGGGAGCTCACTCTGCCCAGAAACCATCTGTGCTCTGAAGCTCTTTCTTCTCTCAAGGTGAAATTCTGTCATTAGAGCAAGACAGTTTTGTTGATAGGTTGTATAAGTGGAAAAACTATAGATTTGGTTGTCAGGTCCGAGTTCAAATCGTGTCTTTTCTATTTTCCCATTGAATGGCTGTGGGAAAGAGACAACATCTCTCTCTGAACCTCAGTCTCTTTATCTGCGAGATGAAGGTCACAGCTCATGCAGGCAGAGTTACCACAGGATGAAATGAGATTGTGTATGTCGAGTGTCTCTTCCAGCCTAGATAAGCAATGTGGTTTTATTCTTCTAGTTTATTCACAACATGTTCGTTAACGTATATATGCCACTTTAAGGTACTGAGATATTACAATAAACAAGACTGACGAGGGCCGTACCATAGTAGAGCATGTAGTTTATTAGACCATCTGTTCTGGCTGGTTACATTCACATTGTCCACACACGGTAACTTCACACAAATTTCTTAGCAATCTTGCATTCATAATGAGAGCAGAGAAGTATCGTCTTTTTATTCTGGTCCTCTCGTCTGTGTCTAACAAAGCATCTGCTTCTTATATCACAGTCAGGGAGCTAGACTCAGGACAATGGAAAACAAACTCCACTTTGTTAACTGGGCATCCATTAGTTGAGTGGTGGCTTGTCCTTGCACTATTTCTTCATCATTTCACTGTGGTTTCGGTAAACCACAGAAGGATTTATCATCTCAGCTTCTTCAATGAAGTTGTTCCTGATAATTACAGAGAAAAGTGACAAAATCAGCCGGTTCAGTAGAGTAGGAAGGTACCATTCCCCTGATTTAAAAAACAAAACCAAAAATCATTAACTGAATACCAAAAATCATTAACTGAATACATGCAATGAAAATCTCTCTGTTTGATATTATAGGATTAAACATAAGTCATCATTTGTGATGCCTAAACAATGAGATAATTCTGCACTGATTAAATTTTGATGTGGTGTAGACAGGTTGAGGAGACAACGAACGCAGCTTTCAGTATCTTCCCCTATGAGGATTCCTCTGGGTTACAAACCCTAGAACTGGCACTTTTGCTGCCAGAACAAGACCTATTCATGACACTGGGAATAAATGCAATCATGATGGGGGTGAAGATGATAACAAATAACTGTTTATTAAGTGTGTGTTGTGTGCCAAGCATCACATTGAGAACTTCATTTGCTTTCCAGTGTTCAGCTCTGCCTGCCAACCCTGTGGCATGGGCACTGTTAGTGCAACCTTCATTGTGGAGATGAGAAAACTGATGCCCAGAGAGGTTAAGCAGCTTACTCAAGAGTATGCCACTAGGAAAGGAGGTAGCATGAATTTGAACTTCTATGCCAATTTCCAGTTTAAGATCTGCCTTTAATTCACCTCAGGACCTTTGACAGGTCACTTCCTCTTTGTGGATATTGGTTTTCCCACAGTAAAAAAATGAAAACAAACAAACAAACACAGGTTCAGTCTGCCAAATGTTCAAGGCCACTTCTAGCTATGATATTTAATGACTTAGTATTTCTTTCAGCTTATATGGCATGATTTAGTTGGACTGTCATCAAAGCTTAAAATTTTCAGTCCTTCTGACTCAGAATGACCATTAGATGTCAGAAAACAATCCATTTATTTAAACATTTGGATTCCGTCAACATATAAGAAAGGCATGTGTGATATGGTGCTGTTTTCAGTACAGGAAGTCTCACTTGTGAATCATGAAAGAAGCCAAGATCTTTGCAAGGTTTGATGAATATAATGAGATCAGAAAGAAAGCAGAACTTGACTTCTTAAGACCCAAGCTTAAGCTACGCTTGAAATATTTCCTTTACTAACAAATTTCACATTGGTTTTGGGTGCGTTTGTAGGCTTTGTTTCTTGTCTTGAAGTAAATTGTAAATGGGTCAGTGGCTTCCAGCAACAAATCATTGACTTTCTCCTGTTCTTGTTCTTTCTTAAATGCACCTGTGTTTCTTTCTCCTTCGTATTCCCTGGCTTTTAGAATATGACTTTCAAAGGTGCTGGAAATAATCACTGCATTCCTCTCACACGGTGAAATCAAAAGCAAATATAAACTGCTCTCTCAGCTCACTTCTGAATCTAAGCAGACCCAACTGCTGCTAGATATTGCTTTGTATGCTGCTAAGATGCAACATCTCTTTGAATGGAATAAACAAGAAAAACCTCCAAGTGATGTGCTACTGCTAAAACATTACTGAGCTGGCAAAATTCATAAACTAATACTGCAAAGTAGCCCTTGGCAAATGTCATTTTCAGCAATTTGTAGTCTCTGACACTATTTCCTCTCTCATGCCATCTGCAAAGTATACCCCGACTTCCTTCTCAACAAAAAAAATATGTGTCTTTCTGGAAGGTTGATCAGAAAAAATAGAAAGCACTTGCTGTATTGGTAATTACTACAGAGAGAGCACTACTTTAGTATCCTGGAGTGTGCTGTTTTGGGTTATTTTGGACAGATGTGGGAGGGTGATATAAAAAGGAAGAAAAAATATTTGGAAGCGATCACATCCCAGCTAGGATATGCTAAATATTTATAATCTTCATCCGAAATGGTCACATCAAAATCTCGATTGCCAGATCTGGAGAAACAGCAAAAGTCTCATTATTGTCAAATGGAAAGGGCACTGAACTGGGAATCAGGAGACCTGGGCCTCTCTACTTACCAGCTCTGCAACCTTCGTGAATTAGTTGCACCCTCCCTGGGTCTTGGGGTCATCAAACCAGGTGATCAGTGGGGGGGTCTTTCAAGCTCAGAAGTGCTTTGGATTGTCAAAAGAAACAGTTATTCATTCTCGTTTTGGGGGCGGGGAGGGGTGGTGCATGGTCTGGGAATCGAACCCGAGTCTCCCTCATGGAAGGCGAGCGTTCTACCACTGAACAACCCGTGCACCCCATTCTTTCCTATCTTAACAGATAGATATTCATTGAACTTTTACCATATGTTAGGCACTGAAAAAGACACTAAAATCCCTGCCACCATGGAACTTGTATTCAAGTAGAAGAGAGAGCCAATAAACAAGTTAACAAATAATTCAGCAAGAGAGCTCCTATTAGGAGTCAATTCCATAGGATCACAAGAGTAAGCTCTCATAAGAATTAATCAGCATGGATTGGGCATAGGGGGCAGGGGTTAGTTGTATATTAAGTATATGATAATGTAATTATTTAGAGAAGCATTTTTAACAAGGGGAGCACTGTCTCCTAAAAGCATTTTGGAATTTTGTGGGGGAGTTTTCTATTTTATAGTGCAGCTGTGCTAGATAATTGAAATCCATATTATTTTATTATAAATTACTTTTTTATTTTCTTTTATATTACAGCTGGGGACATTTATTGTATTTCTGAAATTGTGCAGGTACATATATTATTTATGAAATTCCTTTCAGAATTGTGAAATGGGAGTTACACGTTATTTTTAATAAGAGGGACGTTGGGTCTGATAAGATAAAAACCCACCGACTAGAGCCTTTCTAACCAGAACCATGATGTAGCTGGCACATTTGTGCAATGATCTATTTTTAGGCAAAGGGAAAGGATCAATCATTAGGAAATAATTTCCCACAGGGAATAAATGAACATAAATGCAAAAGCAGCAACTTTCAGGTGATGCTCCTCCCAGGTTAGGCACAACCCTTGCACAATTTCCTCCTCCATCTCTGTTTTTTGTGGACTAGTGCACCTGCCCAGAATTAACCCTTCCCACTCTGAGGAAGAACATTTCAGGTATTCAGGAGTCCACGAAGAACCCGCATTAGTTTTTTTTTGTTTTTGTTTTTGTTTTATGGTATGCTGTTTGGCAAGGGTCACACTTCATTCTTTTTCCATGTGAGTCTCCCGTTATTGCAGCACCATTTGTTGAGCTTTTCTTTGTCTGCTTGCTTGTTTGTTTGTTTTTGGGAAGTGCATGTGTGGGGAATCAAACCCGGGTCTCCTGCGTGGCAGGTGAGGATTCTACGGCTGAACTACCCTTGTACCCCCAAGTTTTATGGCACTCTTTCCTACACAGTTGGCTGGAGCAGACACAACTACCTGAACCATCAAGGCTGATGAGAAGCCTTTCCCAGATTCTTTAACAGGAATTAAGGAAGAAATTAAGCAAGTTTCTAGGTATAATAGCTGGGGATCATAAGGTTCTGGAACTGACAAAAGCTGTACTTTCCTGTGTAGGGCAGGAGCCTATTTGAAGAGAAAGACTAAAAACAATGCACAGAAATGCACATTCATTCTTCTGTTAATTCATTCAACCGATGATCTATAAATGTATTGACTCTGATCCTAGGGCAGCACCTGTGGCTGGCAAAGTGCTGGCCCCAAAGATGCCCACCCCAGAGTCCCCAGAAGCTGTGAATGTTAGCTTTCACGGCAAAAGAGCCTCTGCAGAGGTGATTACTTTAGGGGTCTCGGGGTGGGGGGGAGCCTGGGTTACCCATGGGTGCATCTGTGGAACTACAAGCATTCCTATAAGAGGAGAAGAAGGGGTTGGTGTCAGAGAGAGAGGTTTGAAGAAGTGGCGCTGCCCACTGTGAAGATGGAGGCAGGAGCCACAAGCCAAGGAATGCAGGCGGCCCCTACAAGCCAGAAAGGTCAAGGAAACAAATTCTCCCCAAGAGCCTCCAGGAGGAAGTCAGCACCATGGACACCTCCATTTCAGTCCCGGGGAACCCACTTCTGACCTCCAGAACCATAAGAAAGTACATTTGTGTTGTTTTGAGCCACTAATTTTGTGGTCATTTGTTATAACAGTGATAGAAATTGAGTGCAACGACCCTGCTCCAGAGTCATTTACATTCTAGCAGGGGTGACAGCTGTGTGTTTGTGAAGAAGTAAAATAAAATGACAAAATTTCAGAGAATAAGCGAAAATAAGAGATAAAGTGAAATTCCTTGTATACAATTGATCCCCAAGTTTGGCTGTTTTCTGTAGCCTTATTCAACAATATCCCGGCATCTTCTAATAGGATTCCCTTTTTCTGGGTTATTTCCAGTTGAATTTTTTTAAATCCCTGTCAACCAAAAGAGTCCTGCCTAAAATAATCTACATTTATAGTCTTATGGGGGGCTCTGACACTCAGCGTGAGGTAATTCCTAAAGGAATTCTTAATGATGTTTACCATAACTAGTCTGCTATTATGGGAAAATCTGTAGAAACATTTCAACAAGAATTTTCTGTGTAACCCTTATCAGCCAGGCAGTTTCCTCACCTCGTGGTGTTCATTGAACACCTACTATGTGCCAAAGTACACCCATAGTAGTGTCTTGGAGAGGCAACAAAAACAAGTCAGAGTCTCTGTCAGTAACTTAGGGAGATTTCACTTAAAGAAACTATTATGCTCCAGTGTGATAATAAATGACAATAGTTAATGGTTTGACCATAAACTGTGCTAGCCAGTGTTCAAAGCAATCAAGGTACTTTTATGGATTGTTGTGGTTACAAATACACTATTTAGTAGGGAGCATCACTGTAACCATTTTTTTTCAAATGAGGAAACTGAGGCAAAGTTAAGTAATATGCCCAGTTAAGAAACCATTATGCTCCACTGTGATAATAAACAACAATACATTAATGGTATGACCGCAATCTGTGCTAGTCAATGTCCTAAGCAATCAAGATACTTTTATGTGTTGATGTGGTTACAAATACACTATTTATTAGGGTGCATCATTGTAACCATTTTTTTTTCAAATAGAGAAACTGAGGCAGAGCTAAGTAATATGTCCAGCCAGGTGACATTGTCAGGGTTCACACCCAGGCTCTAGAACCTGCGTTGGGCAGTACAGTGTGATGCTTTGATTTGGGAAAAATCTTCGGGAACCACAGATGCATACAATAAAGAGCAGCTTGGGAGGCAGAATAACTGGGCGAGGAGAAGATGGTTTGGTTTCTTCTGGCTAATTAAGAATTAATTGGGTGGGTAGAGGCTTGAGTTTCAGGCAGAGGAAAGCTACAGGGAGTGAATCATGCTGAATGGAACTGAACAGGAGTAGAATGTTAAGCCAAGTAATGGGAGGACTAGGCAGGGGCCTGGCTACAATGACCTTTGTATCCCACACGAAGCAATGCTACCTCTGCCCTTTACCTTAATTCCTTCATCAGGGGCTCCTGCAATTTGCCTCATTCTAGCTAATCATTTTCCCAGCACCCTTTCCTGCAGGTGTCTGATTATCCTTCCACTCCACGCTGGGTTTCTTTGTGCAGCTCTGCCTTCCTTGGCTGCCTGAATGCTTGCCACAGAAACAGAATTCCTTCAGCCACAGGTTACAAACCCCCAACTGGAAAGAGCAGGGTGGATCCAATACTTCAGGACACTAGGAGTCTCTTTTATCATCTTTCACCTTGGTTTCACACCAATGCTTTCTTTTCAAGTCCTTATAAAGAGTTTCCCTTGGGCTTCCTTATTTTCTTGCTTCCTCTCTTCATTCTTTTCAGGCAGTTATTTGATGAACATTTGGTGAACATCCACTATGATGTGGATTCTGTAATGTCTGAGGTCATGGAGATAAAGTATATATGGTGCTTGCTCTCAAGTAGCCCATTGTCTGAATGGGAAGAGATAAATGTTATGTCTAATAGACAGCATGGTTCATGGAGGAGGCTCAGCAAGGAGAGGGTGGTGAAGGCGTAGGGGACTTCCATACCAGTTTTTAGGCTTCCACCTCTTCACTTCAAACCTACCTTTGTATACTCTGCTTTGTGATGCCAGGGCAGGGAAAACCACATGCGTGTCGTTCTCTGTGGGTGAGGGTATCAGAGGGAGACTGCAATGCTGAAGGAGAGAGAAGAGAGCCCCCTACTTATTTGATTGCTATTGACTTCCTTAGCTTTCCATTCCTGTCTGGATTATCCCAGCCTTGCTTCTTCACCTTGATAAAACAGTCGATTCCAGTTGCAGCAACTGAATCCAGTTCTCACTTTCTCCAAGTCTATGCCAGTTCGAAAGGATTTATGTACCCTAGAAAAGCCATGTTTTAATCCTAATCAGTCTTGTGGGAACAACCGTTTCTTCTAATCCTTATTCAGTACCATAGGTTGGAAACTTGATTAGGTTATCTCCAAGGAGATGTGACTCACCCAATTGCAGGTGTTGAATTTTGAGTGGAGGGAGATGTGTCTCCACCCATTCCAGGTGGGTCTTGATTACTTTACTGGAATCCTTTAAAAGAGGAAGCATTTTGGAGAAAGCTTGAGAATGGCCAGAGAATCAGAAGCATGAGAACTAGAGTCCACCAGCCAGCGGCCTGGAGATGAAAAAGGAGAACACCTCTGGGGGAGCTTCATGAAGGAAGAGGCTTGGAGAGGAAACTAGCAGACATCACTGCGTTCACCATGTACCTTTCCAGATGCGAGAGAAACCCTGAACTTCATTGGCCTTTCTTGAATGAAGGTAAACTCTTGTTGGTGCCTTAATTTGGGCATTTTTATAGACTTGCTTTAATTGGGTCATTTTCTAGGTCTTAGAACTGTAAAGTAGTAATTTATTAAATTCCCCTATTTAAAAGCCATTCTGTTTCTGGTATATTGCATTCCGGCAGCTAGCAAACTAGAACAAAGACTTACAAAACCATCCTCATTATGCCCTCTCAGAGAGACTCATGCTCCAGCCAGCCAGTGCCCACCCCTCAGATGGGCAGGGTCCCTCTTCCTCTGAGTTCCGTGATTCCAGCACCAGCCAAACAGTGCCCTGGGACAGAAGTCTAAGTACCAACTCAATAGGACCCCTTCTCCAACCCCTTACATTTAAATAATTCTAGCTTCTTCTCTTTGTTCTCCCAGTCCTAAGTGGATAGCTGCTCTCTACCTGAGATGTCTCAGTGTTTTGCTTTCTTAGTTCAGTACCTAGTTAGTAATCTTTAATAGTAAGTTCTCTCTGTTAAAGAAACCTGTATGAATTCTGTCTTCTGATCGGAGTCTGACTGATGGAGCTTCCAATGAACATTTTGTCATATCAGAGTCCTAAACGATGTACAGAGCCCCAGTCAAGGGAAATAGTCTAAACCAAAGTTTAGAAGGAGAAGGAAGATTATATAGACAAGCAGGACTTCTATTTGAGTCCAATAGAATCTTATTTCCATTGGACCATGCTGTCTCCCAGTAGAAAGGGCTTCCCAGTCTTTTTCACATATGGCCCATGTGAAAGATGATATTTATACAGAACACGAGACCAAATGGTTGAAGCTGCTTTTATCCGGAGCTGACTGACTCTAGGGCTAGGTGGTCCTTAGTCTCTGCCCTGCAGGGAGTAGTCTCTCAGCACCTGGATGGGAAATCCTGCAGCAAATCATTTCATTGATAAGATCTCAGAGTGGGAAAACCCAACCTAAGGACTGTGTGTGTGTGTGTGTGTGTGTGTGTGTGTGTGTGTGTGTGTGAGAGAGAGAGAGAAAGAGAGAGAGAGAGAGAGAGAGAGAGAGAGAGAGAGAGAGAGACCAAGGATAGGCCAACCTTGGGGATTTAGAATCATAGAGTTTGAATCCTAAAAGAGACTTCAGTGATGATGCCTCCCAGGGCACCCCTTCTGCACAAGAGGAACTGTAGATTGGATGGAGAGAAAGGACCTTACCCAATGTCCTACTGTCGGTCAAGAGGAGAGTCAGCATTAGAACAAGGGCTTCTTGTTGCATTTTAAAAACACCACCTCTCAATATCCAGCTCTATCCAGAGAAATGGAGTAATGTTTAGCATTCGTTTCAGACATATCCATTCTAGCAAAGAAAAAATGCCTTTGCTCCATCAGAACCAGCTAATTGCCCTCTAAATTTTACAGGTTCACAAATAGAATAAAAGGAGAATTTGCCTTTTACCATAATCATGACTGAGGCCATGTGATGCTTGGATGATGTTTTCAGAGTCATTGGAAAATTTACACATTTCCCTGGTGATAAAGAAGATTTACTCACTGCAGTGAGGCTACACATGAGGATGCATCCAACCCAATGCTTGGCATTGAGAAATATGGCTAGAAAGGGATTTGGGATGTACCATCCCAAAGATATTAGGTTACCTCTGCATGCCACTTAAAAATCACAGACTTTCCTCTAAATTCCAGGGTGTCCTAAAGTGTGGGTTGTATCCTACCAGTGGGATAGAAGATGGCAATGATCATGAAATCATGTTGAATCACTACAAAGAAAGCAACAACCATTCAATATTCCAAATTACATGAAGTGGTGAGTCCCCATTTGGTGGCAGGTATTTAATCCTCTGTAACACTTGCTCATTTCCATTTTTAACAAAGAAAGAATAAGTCTCAGACACAGAGGACCTGTCAACATCCTTGAGCAAAGGCTAGAATTGGGGTTTGGGTTAGGTCCTTTAGGGAATATAGCATTCCCGCTCAATTTCAGTCACACTCTACAGGCATCCCTACAACAAACTTATTTCCATTTCACCCCAACAAAGGTAATCCTTTGTTGCGTGGTTTTGTATTAATTTAAGCAATCAGCACCTTATATTTGTGATGCATGACATAATAATTTCACTTAAGTTTTTTTTTAAGTGAGCAAAGTTAAGAAATCAATACAGAATATTTCAGCCGGTACAGCAAAAAGAGTGGAGATGGTGCTGAAATGGTTGAGGTTCGGGAAAGCAATTCAGCCAATGGGAAATAATAAGACCAAATTTTGATTTTCAAAAGATTACTAAATAAATAAATAAAAGCAAAACAAAACAAAAAAGATTATAGGAAAATGGGTTGGAGGAAGGAGAGCAAGATTAGAGAAAGTGAGAAGAAAAACACCAACTACTCTTATAATCTAGGTAGGAGATGGCAGTCTTAGAATAAGCCATGGCCATGAGGATAAAAATAAATTCATTTAGAAGATTTTTACAAGGGGGAATCATTCATTGGGAGAAACATTAGGGTGTAGTAACTAATACTGCAGTTCAGACCAATGAGTGTTGGAACCCCACCTCTACCACTTAGTCAGGTCCATGAACCTAAGGAAATTGACTTGCCTGCCCTAAGCCTCCATTTCTTTGTGTGGAAAAAAAATACAGGATAACTATTATGGGAGTGTCTTCCTGGGGAGTCCGGGAATCCTAGAAAAGACAGTTCTGATATGCTGGGACTGGGGAAATCTTATAGCCTCTGGGAAGCCAAGAGATTGCATGGAGGAGGCCAAGGAGATGTCTCAAAGGAACACGTTTGATCCTTGTTTTCGGAGAGGACCCAAATCCCTAACGCCATGTTTCCAGGCCTCCAGGACAGAGACCACCTCCAGAAGCCTCTGCAATGTGTCCAATACTCAGCATTTCACTCTTGAAGATGTCGAGCCACTTCACATTTGCCCACTAGAGGAGTCAATAAGTCTACCCCTGCATCAGAGCCTCTGGGCAGGAGGAAATTAACAGGAATGACCTAAATCAGTTAAGTGCATTTAGAGACGGGACCACAGGAAACCCACAGTCTAGGGTCTACGGATTCTGACCGCTCTGTCCTCAACCAAAGGTCAATTCCCTGGTAGTGGAGGTGAAGGGTTGCTCTGAACCTTTGTACTGCATCCCTGACTTTTGTTGGTTTGGTTGTACTTTATTGAGGAAATGAAAGGGTGCGGGTTTCAGTTTGGGAAGAGCCAGATTTGTGGTGTCTCTGGCATAGGCAGTTGGAGATGTCCAGCCAGCAATTAGATGTTCTTTTGGGTAGATCACCTTGTGTGAAGCAAGGGAAGGCCAGAGGCAAAGAGTCGGGAAGCATGTGGAGGGTTCATTTTATTCACAGTTCCATGAAGAACTCTGGGAAAACACCAGGGGTGGTCACAAGGCAGAGAGAGATGGATGGATGGATGGATGGACGGACAGTGCATTTATTGTAGCTATCGGGGGATTGGTTGGCTAGATTTGAAAATGGCCTCCCTGTAACTGGAACCAGAGTCATTGAGGAGTAACAGGTGTACAGGTGGGGCTGGGCCACCCAGAAGCATCTTTAGATACTAAAGTGTCATTTTACAGAAGCTAGAAAATGTGGTTAATAGAGATATGCATGGGATGACATCCATGGATCCGAGTGTGCGGAAGTTTACCCGATAACTCAGGACAGAACCTACAACGTCTTGTAAAACGCGGGTAGAAGAAGGGAGCCAGTGAAGGAAAATGGGAGAATTCGCTGGACAAATAAAGAAGGGTAACCGTGAAGGTGAAGGTGCCATGGGATGTAAGAGAGGGGAGAAAGTCAAAAAAGCAAAAACGAGCATCCCAGACATACCCCTCCCGCCCCATGCTCTCCTTAGTGCCTTAATTTATCTCATAAATTATTAATGAAAGTTGTTTATGTGAATCAAAGATTTTCAGAGAAAAAATTAAAATATATCTGAATTGCATGGTAGGTGCCTTATTGTGGGAAGCAGGAAATTGAAACTGGCCTAGAGGGAAACACTGTTCCTTAACTGCTGGTATACTGCAGCTAAACTCATAACAGCATTGCTTGCAAGTTCTTTGGTAGCTTAACAAGTAAAGTTTAAACTCTGCACCCTAATAAAAAGCCATTTGCTTTTCAAAAGGGGAGAAAGGAAATCAAAACATCCTCTTAGCCTCACAATTCGCAGCCCCTTGCTCCTGGTGCTATTTTTTTTTTTTCAGTGAAGAAGCCTGGGAAATTGGATTTTGAGTGCTGAGGACACAGTTCAAAAGTTTCCAAACCTGGCATGCCCACTTTGCTGGGGGAGAATAATGGGGTCGGACGGCCTCAACTGCTCGAGAAGTCTCACTCTATTGAATCGAATCGACTTTAGACAACTGGATTTGAACTGTGACTTCAGAGCAGAATGTTGCAAATCGTGTGCCTGGGTGAACTTTTCATTCTCTCAATTCCTGACATATTTTCATAGAAGCCCTTTAAGCTGAAGGCTCAGACCTGAACTGCCACATTCCCAGTGAGAATACATTTTCATAATCACGTGGGCCCTTGGATTTGCATTTCCAGACAGAGAACTGCCTGGGCAACAAGTCCATCTTATTGACATGCATTTTTTTTTAAATTAAAAGCAAGCAAGTAAGTGCAGTCTATTGGACTTGGGTGTAATCAATTCTAGGAACCTGGGAGGGGGCGGGCCTTCGGCTGATGGAAGTGGGAAGTAGGAGCAATTTGTCCAGAGATTCACAGCAGACTGTGTGTTTTTATGTTCCTTTGGTTTTTTTGTCTTGTTCATCTATTCTTTTTCCTGTTGCTGTTTTTAAATAACAACATGAAAAAGCATTTATTTGTGTTTTTCCCACTCATACATTTTCAGGAATATTAATTTATTTGCTCTTTAGATTTGAAAACAGAACACACCAAAATTCTGTGGCCGGTTTAGCATTTATTTGGGAACCAGCTAACCCTGACTGGGGAAAAAGGTCTGATGAGCAGTGAACGAGCATATGGAGCCTGAAGTCAGAAAATGCTCTAATCTCAGGACATTTGCAAATGCAGTTGTCTTTGCTTGATTTTTTCTCTTTCCCTTCCCCTCCCATCCCCCCCCCCCACCATTTGACCCCATTTACACAGAACTTGATCAATAACTGACAAATTCCCTAATTTTATCCCCCGCTTCCAATTTAGGACTAACCAGTAAAAGCCAAACAGGCTCCCCTAACCAGTTATGTAGGAGGCCCTGCTTCTAGGTAGCCCAACTGCAGCCACCCACTGCCAGCAGCCTGCAAGCAGGGGGCACCAAAAACCTTCCTTTTTCTGTGGTGTAAAGCACCTCCACTCCTGTGCCTGCCGTTGAGTCTCTGCCAGTTGCAAATAAGGTTGGCAGAGACCTTGCTACAGCAAACTCTGAATGACTGGCCTTTGTTTTCATTTGGGTATCCCTCATTTTTGTCCACACGACTGGCTTTGAAGATGGAGGAAGAGGCCATGAGCCAAGGAACACAGGCAGAGTCCAGAAGCAATAAAAGGCAAGGGAATCAATTCCCCCTTAGAGCTTCCAGAAGGAATCCAGTCCCGTGGACACCATTATCTTAGCCCAGCGAAACCCATTTATGACTTCTAACCTCCAGAACTGTGAAATGATAAAACTGGGTTGCCTTAAGCTCCTGAGTTTGTGAGAATTTGTTACATGAGCCCCAGGAAACTAAAACAGGCCTCTTAATCATATATTTCCCCTTTCGGGTGTTAAAGTTATTGAAAAGGAGGGTTAATGGAGAAAGAAATATTATTTACATAATTGCTCAAAGAAGTGGCAAAATCATCCGAATTCAAAACCCAGTTTAACTCTCTCCTTCCCCAATTTTGCATAGTTGAAAATGGGAGAAAGTGATGTTATTTCTTCACATCAAAGTGTTCCATTCCTGGGGTAGCAGTCAGCAAGAGCTGTGGATTGTAATTAGAGGTGACAGGGAGTTTCTTTTTTAGAAGAGCTGTCTTCTCTGATGTCAGCTGCTTCCAGGGAAGACCTCCTATTCCAGCTATGCCACCTCCACCCTCACCTCACCTCATCAGAGTTCAGGGTTTAATAAACACATAAAAGAAAAATTTTAAACCCTTTTGATCTTTCTTTTCTGTTCTTTTTCTTTCTTTTTTATTACGTTTTCTTTGTTCCTAGAACAGAAAGAGACTGACATAGCAAGAAAGAGACAAGCAATAGAATTTTGGGCAATATTTTGAAGCTCAAGGTGTTAAAAACCATCAGTAGAAAGTGCTGAGATTCAGTCCTTGCAGGAATAGGTCCCCTCTCTTTGAAAGACAGCATTTCAGGGTAAGTGGCCTCTTGCCCCTGGTTTCTTTCCTAGCTGGATTCTCTCACCCAGGCCTAAAAGAGAGGAGTGGGCTGGAAGCCCTTTCTGGGAAGAGGCAAACATGGCTCAATTCTGCCAAGGTAAAGGAGAGGAAGAGGGAACTTTGGGAGAAGGGATGGTATGAGGCTTTGAATGTCAACTTGTCTAACTTCAGCAACTTGTTTCAAACAAACAGGGTTGTTGGTCATAATTATATGGAGAAGGGCTCAGGAAGAGTTTGTTTTGATCATTTTTGTCTTGTAATAGGAGCTGGGGAAAGAGCAAGGAATGACATTCCTGCCTTGTAGAAAGGAGAAGGGTGTAGCATGAGGATGGTTGCAGGGCCAGGGCTGGACTGGGCTCTGTTGAATTCTGAGTTCTAGCATGAGATTGACGATGAGCAGTGTCGAAACTATATGACTATGCGTGTGCAGGAAACAGTGAGCTCGCAGCACATGAAAATATGCCCTTTATCAATGGAAAGACAAATAAACTAAAGAATGTCCAAATCATTTCTGACTTTAAGTATCCTTTGATTAGTCCAGGAGGCAAGAGTTAAACTGGCCAGGGACATTTTGATCTATTGTGAATGTTCACCACTTACTGGGTGCTTTTCAGGTGAAACATAAGCTTCCCAACCTCAGTGTGTCTCCAAACTCTGCCACCAGGATCCTGGAACAAGAAAACTATGAACAAATCAATTTGCTGGCAGACAACCCTCAACCATGCCCTCCCAGTGAGAATGTCTTTTAAGAGATTGCATACGGTACAAAATCCCAAAGCTTTCAGCATCTTCTCCATCCATTCTACACCTTGACCAATGCATTCCAATGCCCACAGAGTAGAGCGTGGTGGGAAGGCACGTTGAATTGAATTTTTACTTCTTTCTCTAAAAAGGGCCCATCTTTTGAAATGCTATTGGTGCTGGACAAAGGCCATGAATTCTCTGCCCGATGTGCTCAAATGACTAATTTCGGAGACACTGAGATTTGAAAGAGAAAAGGAGGTGGCACATAGCAAGAGAACAGAAGCATTCAAACAAGGGGAGGTGGAGTTGTTACCATTACAATAGTAAGTAAACACAAGGCTGAGATTAGGCAAGAAGGGCCTATCAGCATTAGGGCGTTGGCCCTTACAAATTACTTTGAGAAAAAAGTCCAGGTAAAGGGAATCACAGCTCTTACAATCACAAAGGCACAAGATAAGCGCTAAACAATCATTATCAGAGATTAAGGGAGTTGGATTACAGTACGAAGATTTCAGATATTTCCCTCTGTCTACTGCAATAAACCAGAAAGCAAAAAGGAACATGTATATAATGATTCAGCAACTATATTCATCCCTTATATTAGAATTTTCTGGTTACACTATCACCAGACTTGTTAGTCTCTGTATCAGTTTGCTAAAGCTGCCAAAACAAAGAAACATAAACTGGGGGCTGAAAGCAATAGAAAATTTTCTCTCCGTTTTGGAGGGTAGAAGTCTAAAATTAAGGTGTCAACAGACCCAGGCTTCCTCTAAAGGCTCTAGAGAAATAGTGCTTGTTGCCTCTTCCAGTTCGCCAGCAGCCCTTGGCTTGGCGCTGCATCACTCCACTCACAGGCCCTTCTTCCCAGGACCTCCTCTCTTTTTTTATTTTATTTTCTGTATGGCAGGGGTCACATTTCATTCTTTTCCATGTGAGTAAGCCCTTATTGCAGCACCATTTGTTGAATTTTTTGTTTATTTTTTTGTTTGTTTTTTGGGAAGTGCACGGGCTGGGAATCGAATTCAGGTCTACAGCATGACAGGTGAGACTTCGCCCACTGAACTACCCTTGCGCCACCACCCCCTCCTCTTTTACAGATGCCATTCGTCAGGACGCATCCTATTTCAGCACGATCTCATCTTAACTAAATACACCTGCAAAGACTCCATTTCCAAATAATGTCACATTCTGAGTTTCAGGGTGGATATGCAACTTTGGGGACACTATTTAGCTAACTACAATACCCATTAGCCAAATCTAAAAAAACAAAACCTGAGATTTCTATCTGGATTGTATCTGCCTAGTAAAAAAGAGACAGTCCCACAGTCTTTACCTTTTTTCCCCCTCTATCTTTATTTACAAACCTCTGTAAATGTGTCAGAGCCTGGAGGTGTTTTCTTAGCAGTTCTAATTCAATTAGTTGGCAATAAAAAGAACAAAGGAAAACCATTATGCAAATATATGGTCATTGAAAGTCAGAAATTGGGGTCAGGAGTTGGAGGATGGAGAGCGAGCAGGGATTGAAAAAGTGGTTTTGTATTTTCTTTTCCTTTCTAGAGTCCGTCTTTTTTTGTATTTTTATATTTAGTTTCTGAATGATTTATTGATATTCTAACTCAGCATACTGGATCACTGGTCTTATCTCTCACATTTCAGCTGTACTGAATAATACATTTGCTTAAAAGACACCTCTGCATTCTTGCGTCCGGATCTAGAGCAGGGATTGGCAAACCTTTTCTGTCAAGGGCCTGATAGTAACAGATGAGGCTTTGTAAACCTGAAGTGTCCCTGTGGCAGCTACTCAACTCTGCCTTGCAGCTCGAAAGCAACCGTAGACGGTACATAAGTGCATGCCAGAGCCGCGTTCCAATAAGACTTATTTTTGTGGATACTGAAATTTGAATCCACATAATTTTCATGTGTTATGAAATACAGTTCTTCTTTTGATTTTGTTCCCCACCATTCTGAGGTCCTGGGCCTTACAGAAGCAGTCAGGGGGACCGAGTCTGCCAGTCCCTGCCCTGTATCCCTGCCTGTCCACCCAGCACCAGGGACACCTTCAGAACAGAAGAGTCTCAGTCCTGCCCCTAGCTGTAGAAACAGAATCCAAATTGTGCGATGGCATTTTCCAGAGCTCCCTGGAGAAGGCAACCCACGCTTTCTTTGCTTCCCTTTGTAACTGCCACAGCCCAGGGAAACAGAGGTCCTTGATCACATGTTATTTCGTAAACTACAAAAAGAGGAGAACAGATTCCTGATCTTCAAATGTCGTCGGCGTCACAGATTGGCGAACCAGAAGGAGGTTCCGGGGCCACTTTGGCTGCCAGATCTAATCTGTAATCTTTCCCAAATATTCTAACTTCCTCATCTTCTCCTTTCCCCAATTCTACTCCTTCCATCACTACTTGCAGCAAAGTCAGAATAAATAACCCCCCAAGACTTGGTAAAAATGTACCAGCATTCCTGGACTCCAAATGAGTATAAGTGTAATCCCAGAGATGAAAAAATTGCAGGAAAAAAAGAGAGAGAGAGAATGAGAAAGGGGAGGGGGTGGTTAGAGAGAGAAAGGGGGAAAGGGGGTGGTTTAAAACCCATGTTTTAAAATAACATCTAACAATGAACCACATCTGGTTTTCATAAGCTTCGATGCCAGGTGTAAGGCATTCCGTGAACAACCACCTCTGGCTGATGGAGTGGAATATGGCATATTATCAAGAATAAATGAACAAAATATTCTAATTACAGACTCATCCCACTTCTCTCTGTCTCAAGCCAAGGGTTTGTCTCAATCGTTCAAGCTACAAATTACCCCCATGCTAGAGAAGGACTGCGGAGTGAGCAAACACAGAGGCTGCTGTTTAGAAAAAGATTGTTGATTTTATTTCCACTTGAGAGTTTGCGTCTAGGGAAATGACGTGGCTTGAGTAGCTTTCTTTCCCTGCCAGAGACATATATACCAGCAGCAGCCAACAATGAGAAGGCTCAAAGGACATTGGCACAACATAAAGCTGTCTGAAGGGTAATACGGAAATTGCAACATTATTTTTTTTATTGGTGATAAAAAAAAATATCCATGGCGTAATTAGGGAACTGGCTAATAAATGACGGCACGTCAAAAAGAGAGACTAGGCAACCCCAAACAAAGCCACATTTTAAAGCACATTGAATAATCTGGGGAAAATGTTCACAGTAAAATAAAAAGAGTAAATCTATTATTAAAAATAATAGCTACTAGAGACTGCACCCTTACCAGGTGTCAGACGCTCTGTTAAACATTGTATATGCATCAAGGCATATAATTCACAACAGCCCTGGGAGGTAGCTTCGATTTCCCTGATTTACGGAAGGTTCAGTAACTTGCCCAAGGTCAAACACCTCGCAGGCGGAGCTGGGAATCAAATTCAGGCCCATTTAATTCCAAAATCGGAGTCTTTAATCCCTAGATACAGGCCCGATTTCACTTTCAATGAATTTAAAATAAATAGAAAAACAAGAGACAGTGGTTGTTTCTGGGAGTTAGGAAGTACCCAGCGCATTATTTATCACAGATTGATACACAATGAAAGGGACCCTGCTTTTCTCTTCTTAAAACGTACACAGCCAAAGCTGAGCTTTTCAACGGATGTTTAACCGATTCATTCATTTATTCACATTTTATCGAACTTCACGTACGTGGAGCTGTGCTAGATTCTGAGGATGAGGCGATAGATCAGACAGAGCCATTACCTTCACAGTGGACTGGATTTTAATAGGTTTAGATCGTGTGTTTTCAATGGGCACAGTATTGCCAACACAGAGGAAAAATCTGGTTCTTGGTGATTGCAAGGGGTGGGGACAATCGTAAATTATGTCAAGGCGCATGGGGCCTTCAAAAGTTGAGCAACAGCATAGCTGCGGTATGACAATTCAGAAGTCTTTAACGGGGATGGTTATAGAAAAAGAAAAGCTGAAAAACACTGGTTTAGATGGACAGACTGAGAAGCTCACAAAATAAGCATTGTTCGCCTTTTTCTCCATGCACTGAATGATTCAGACGCCCTGCAAGGAACCGGGTCTCCAACAATTCTGCCAGAGCTGGCAAAAGCAATTTACTCGATGGGTCTCTGGTGCCATCCCTGACCGAGTTCTCTAGTACTGGGGTTATCAGAGCCAAGGGCACCACACACAGCCCCTCACCCAGAACAAACTGGATATATGTGTGTGCATAACAGGACCCTGGGCCAAGAGGGGTGCAGCCAGAATTGGAGGCAGAACGGACCTCAGAGTATAGGGTGTCCAGAAGGAAACAGCACTGAAAACACGAGCTCCAGAGGATGAGAAAGACCTAGATTGAGAACATCTGCACACCTGGCCAGTCGCTAAGATGCAAATCCTCTGTCCACCTTATGTTCCCCTCTAAGGCTTATTCTCCTCACCTGTATAGCAGGGCCTCAAAAACCCATAACCCATTGGCTAGGGGCCTCTGCAATGATTCCCCTCTAGGAACTTTGCTCCCCCTCTCCATGTAAATGGTACATTGTCTTGAGGTCTTATCCCTTTAATAACTAAACCCATACTGTCTAATAAGGGCAGCTACTAGCTAAGTGGGTGATTTCAATTTAAATCAACTAAAATGAAATAACACTAAACATTTAGTCCGTGGTCAAACTGGTCATATTTCAATGCTCAATAAGCACATGCAGCTTTTGAACTGCAGATTGTGGGACAATTCCATCGTCACAAAACCTTCTGACAGACAGTGCTGCACTGCACTGTGCCTGAAATGAGTTGAAGACTCTAGGCCTAGAATTCTAAGTAAGTTGGTGCAAATCTCTTACAATGCACACGATTTAATTTAAGCCCAACTGCTATGTTTCAGTTTTAAGAGTGGTATTGCCTTGTGGTGTTAAGTAAAAGAAGGACTAATAACTCATGCATGGGCCTAAATGCAAGAGCTGTAGCCAACCCATTAATCCCCTTAAGAAGGGGGCTCTTTGGCTGATTCTCCTGGGCAGTCTGAGGCAACAGAAGAATCCTCCAGCGGAATTGTCATTTTTATCTTGGAATTCCCAAGCACCCTCTGGCTGCTGGGGTAAAAGCATCTCCTCTCTTTTCTGCCATCAACAAGGGCAGAATTCCTGAGCATGGTGCTGGGGACTCATCTCTTTTCTCCCCACTGGTCATAGGAAGTGAGATTAAGTTGTGCTTTAGTTTATCTCAAAAAATACAGTTATTGTATGGCCCAGGCAATTCCACACTTGGGAATATATCCAAGGGAAATGAAAACACTGTCCACACAAAAAGTTGTACATGAATGTTCACGGCAGCATTACTCATAATAACCCAAAAGTGGAATCAACACAAATACCCATCAACTGATGAATGAATAAATTAAATAAAGATATATTCATTGATGGAATATTATTCAACCATTCCCGGAATGAAGTTCTGATACATGGTACAGCATAGATGAATCTTACAAACACGATGCTAAGTGAAGGAAGCCATACACAAAATATTGGACGATTTCACTTATACAGAATGTCCAGAATAGACAAATCTACATAGGCAGGAAGTAGATCAGTGGTTGCTTAGGGTTGGGGGCAATGGGGGCATTAGGTGGTGATAGCTAAATGGGACAGAGTTTCTTTGGGTGAAAATATTCTAAAATTAATTGTGGTGATGATTGCACAATACTGTGAATGTACTAAAAACCTTAAAATGTACCCTTTAAATAGGCAAATTCTATGTTACATAAATTCTGCCTCAATAACAATACTATGAAAAGAAATGCAAGAACAAGGTCCAAGGGATCCTAAAGACGATAAAAAAAAAATTAAGTCTCCATTTCCTGTTTCAGGATCTTTTCCTTCAAGGGAAACAGACTTGCTCTTAATTTCACCTATGAAATGGAAAACTTAGTCTTTATTCAAGTTCCCACGGTTGCAAGGATTTGAGGAGATCATGCATACAAAGGGGTCAGGACAGTTTCAGACATTAGATAGTATTCAACTGGTATTGACTGTTACCATTTTTAAAAAGAATTGGAAAGAAGATGAGAGAAACATTCTATCAGGGGTACATAATAAAAGCAAAGACGCAGACACTCAGAGTTCCCGGGATCATCCAGAGATGCGACCAGAAGCCCACCTGTAGCACAATATTTACAAAGGACTGAGAACAAAGGGGCCAGGTCGCAGGGCACCGTGATGGTCAGGTCTCGAGAACTGTACTGTAAATTGTTTGAAATGGCAGCTGTGGACGTTTTGGGGGCAGGGGGGTGTTGTAGAAATACTGAAACGCAGTGGTTTGAAGAATGCATGGGAAGGAAATGTATACATCTCTTTTTGGTTTCAGAAATCGTTTAAGGTTATATCGAAAGATTGGTGAACCCCACAAGCCATCGTAAATCACGAGTTGGGTAAGAGAAGATGGCAAAGCAAAATGCAAGGTGGATACGTGTTAAGTATATTGGGTGCCGGTCACTGTGCTGGACTCTGGTGGGGAACAAATCAGATCGCAGGCTATTTAGGAAGTTTTGGCTAAATAATGAAGAATGCTCTGGGCTGATAGGGGAGAAGGTAAAGAATGTTGTAGAAGCAGAGAGAATTAGAGATGATGGGGATGATTATTACGGCAGAAAGGGACATGGGTACAAAGATGTATAGAAAGAGAGATTTCAGTTGATAAAAATCCATTTCTGTATGAAACCAGCTTCAGAATGCCCAATGACGGACCTCTGCCCCCTTCAGGCACTTTGATTGAGGAAGGACTAGAAAAATCATAGTGAACCATTTCAGTCAGGACAGACTGGGTCATGCTACAGTGACAAATTAACACAACAAAGATTAATTTCCCACTCCTGCTCTATGTCCGGCATGGTAGCGGGGGTCTTCTCTCTACGTAACCCCTCAGAGGCCAGGCTCACGGAAGGCTCCACATCTCAATATGGCGGCCAGGTCGCCCCTGCCCGGAAGTGCCCTACGTCACTTCTTCTGGCAGCCCATTGGCCAGAATGAGTCACATGGCCCCAACCTACCTGCAGGGGAAGCTGGGAAAGGTAGAGTAGCACATGGGGTATTTGGGGGTGATTGCTGTCTCTGCCAATAATAATAATATTCGTTAACATTTATTGAGTGGTTTTTATGTGCCAGTCTCCGTACTTTATTCATGCTATTTAACTTAATCTTTCCAAAGATCAAGGTAGGAGGTAAGCCATTATTCCTATTTAACTTACAACTGAAGCTAAGTAATGTGACTTTCAACGAAATGACTGGGCTGGGATTTGGTCCCAGAATGGCCATCTTCTGAGCCAAGACGCTTCTGGTCCTGCACTTCAGCCCCTTCCTTCCCCAGACCAATTTCCTGATGAGAGGAGGAATACCTATAAACCTTGAACAAGGTGCTGATTTCCCCTGCTCGTGCCTACCATTCTCTCTTGGAAAGAAAGGAAACAGCCTGGCCCAGTTTGCTGAATCTACTCTTTCGCTTGAACGTCTAGGCTTTCTTCGGTAAGAGGGTACTTTGTTGTTGTTGTTTCACTTGAGTAACATGCATTATTTAGCAGCAGAGTTTCGAAAACATTGAAATGACCCTTGTAAACATCGTTAAACTGCTTTCCTTTCCAAAGACCCTGCTTTGCTTTGTAGCCGTGGGATTTCAGCATTCAGAAGCAGCTCTTACTTTTTTCCTTTGGTGCCAAATAAATCTTAATTTTGTTTGGCACGTAGTAAATATTTAGTTTTACTCTCCCAGTGCTAGAAAGACTTTTATGCAAGCTTTTTGAGTTATTTGGAAATTGTCCTGATAATTGGCTGTGTTTTCATAGAGATCAAGAGAGCTTTACATTTCTTCTTCCATTAAGTTTTTTTTCTTTCAGTGAATATTTCAAAATAATAAAAAACGGAGTAATTTTTTGTTTACTTGAATATTTTGGGTGCCTTGAATAAAGCAAAAACTCCAGAGGTTGTCTGTTACTGTTTGGGACAGTAGACAAGTTTTGGTAATGGATGGTGGTGAGGGTCGCCCAATATCATAAACATAATTGACACCACTGAATTATGTAGTTGAATATGATTAAAAGGGGAAATTTTAGGTTATATGTATGACACTAGAATAAAATTTAAAAAAAATTCGTGGAACTGCACAGCACAGTAAACCTTAAGTGAAACCAGGGACTATAATTGATAGTACAGTTACACAAACGTGCTTTCATCAATTGTAACAAATGTACCACACCAATGCAAGGTGTTAATAACAGAGTGGTAAATGAGAATCCTGCATTTAATGCATGATTGCTCTGCAAACCCATAACTTCTCCAATAAAACATTTTTTTTAAGGAAAGAAGTTGACTAGATGTTAGCTTCCTTAAAATACCACTGCTTCCTTCCCTTTATTGCCTTGTCCTAAAAATAATAATGCACATTTGTTAGACAAATGCAGGAAGGCAGTTGTGGTGTGCTGCATGAGAATTTAACTTATCTATCCTTTTATTTTTTTTTTTTGAAAGCCTGCTTCGGGTGAGGGATAGGTGACAGACTGGCACAAGAAGACTCCCTCTTCTGTTTGTTTCAAAAACTGATAGAAAAAACATCATATGAACACCAACAATGCTCAAGGTGATAGAACGAATAAAAATTCTAGAGGAGGGGAGAGATTAAGGTAAAGTGGGATTATTGGAATATATGAATGTTTTTTCAGGAAACCTTCATACAGGTGAGCATGGTGAGCGTTATCAAAGCAGGAGAGGTCAAGGTCAAAGGCACAGGATTTGGAGGCAAATAGGCATAAGTTTCCATCTTGGCTCCCCTCTTCACTTGCTGTGTGCCTTGGGTAATACCAGTCAACCTCTCTGTGCTTTGATGTCCTCCTCCAAACAATGAAGAGTTTGGTAATCACTGAAGTGCCTCTCATTCCTTTAATCTTATCATCCATTTCTTCTCCCAGCACATGCCAGGTGTTCCTCTAGGTGCCAGGGATATAGGAACACATGTTGAAGATTAGGTCTTGCAATCGCTTACATAGAGAGGAGTTAACCGGTGAACAAATTAACAAGAGAATAAAGGAGATAATTTAGATAATGACCAGCGCTATGATAAACGCAAAATTGGTTAATGAGCGAGCAGAGAGGAGGAGTTATTGTTGATTAGATGGCTGCTGTGAGGATGAGAAGTTTCATCCAAGACCTGGATGATGAGAAGGAGCCAGCAAGGACCCTGCTGGAGGACGAGAATCACAGGCAGGGGCAACACGTCCTTGAGGAGAACATTAGCTTGTGACGCTTAGCTCTGATCTAACGTCAGAAGCAGGCTTGGGGTCCAGCGTCCCTGCCCTGCGTTCTTTCTGCTCTCC
Source organism: Myrmecophaga tridactyla (assembly GCA_004026745.1). Lineage (NCBI taxonomy): Eukaryota > Metazoa > Chordata > Mammalia > Pilosa > Myrmecophagidae > Myrmecophaga > Myrmecophaga tridactyla. The sequence goes on from PVIY010003723.1 coordinate 45,724, forward strand.
CAGGCTGCGTCTCCTGTAAAGGTCTCTGCAGCCAATGCCACCACTGCCTGCTTTCCAGGGACTGCCATTCCGTGAGCCTCCACCAGCACCCGGCTGTACCCTTGGCTCTGCCAGCTCTTGGATCCCGCAGAGCAACCCATGGAGAATGGGTATGTTTGTCCTCTTGCTCCTTTTGGCTGGTAGGAGCAGGAGTTCCTTCCTGGCAGCTGTTTTGTCCAGGGCAGCCTTTACGCCCTCTGTGTGCTGGTAATTTGTACGGAGGACACTGGGGACGATAAATGCTTGTTACTACACAGCATTACCCTCTAAGGGATATGAATGAGGGAGAAAGAATACTAAGTATTTTTGCTGAGCCCCTGTGTTGTAGCCTACTTTGGGGGCACTTATTCCTTACTGAGTAAGGACAGGGTCACTGAATGTGGAACTCCTGTGTTCAAATCCTGGCCTTATTCATTGCTAGCTGGGTGGCCCTGAGCCAGATCATCAACCTCTCTGTGCCTAGTTTCCTCCTACTTAGAATAGGCATGATAATAGTTAAATAGTGCCAACAACGTATAGGGGGTCTTTAGACTCAACAAGATAAAGAAAGTAAATTGCTTAGAAAAGTTCTTAGCACATAGTGAGAACTTAATAAATATTAGCTGTTATATTATCTTCACCACCTGGAGAAGCATTGTGAGTTTAAACTTTAATCTCGCTTTCCATTGTTCCTTCCTCCTCACCTTCCTTCCTTTATAACTATCAACTATAAATTATTAAATATATTTCTGCATCTCCCAAGCCCAGGGCCCAAGGTGATAGAGAAATAGTCCAGGTGTGTGTGTGAAGTGAGGTGGAGTGAATATAAAGCCACTGGGTTCCTACCTGAATGTCCTTGGATCACTTATTTAAAGGATCCTTTGAGCCTTAGTTCCCCCATCTGTAAACCGAGAGAGTAAACTCTATGCCAAAGGGTTTATTTGAGGCTTGAGCCATGCTTTATTAATTCATATCTGTGCACCTAGCACACTGTAGTAGAAAAAAAAACAAAGGGTAGCTCAACATCACCACCACCATTGCCACCACCACCAAAAACAGTGGAATCATGCTGTCACTCTATCTAGATTTCTGATCTAGGAGGGAAGAGAAAAGCTATTGCCTTTGAACATGAAGGTGGCACCCTCCAACTTCATGCAGTGCTTCTATAATTTGAAAGAGTTGGCATCTTTCCCTTTTTGAGCCCCTAAAGTACTGTGTTTTTACTTTTCCATCTCTTCAATAATTCAACAAGTATTTACATGTGCCGGACACTGTGCTGGGTACTAGGAGTATAACAACACATGAAAAGAGATATGCTCCTGTTTCTCTTGGAACTTTCAGTTCAGTGGAGAACCCAGATGTTAGTCATAGAATTATACATCAATACATAGAGTGTGCTGAGTTATAAAAGAAAGGAATAGAGCAGGCTGAAAGCATCAAAGGGGACCCGGCTTAGTCTGGGGTGGGGGAGAGGGTTTCTTTGAAGAATCCTAGAGTTGTTGATAGTGAATTGTGAACTTGCTGAAGGGACATGGAAGAGGACCAAGAGAGAGGTAAGAAGACGGATGATGGTGGAAGGAGAGGGTTGCATGTGGAAGGAAGTACCTGGGCAAAGACCCACCCACCCCCTGCCTTACCTTGTACTGCCACTACAAGCGCAATTCTCTAATCCTGTTTAAAGGATCTAATCTTCCCGATGGCACAGCACCTGAAGGCAAAGTTGTGTGATGAACCCACAACCACCACTTCCTTACCACTCCTCCAATGACTGTGATAAGAGCAACGATGACAGAAAAGACATCATAGAAATGAACATTAATATATACTATGCACATTCTAAAATTAATCCCCCCTGTATTAGAGTTCAGTAGGGAAACAGAACCAACAGGAGATACCTGTAAATATGAGATTTTATGAAAGTGTCTCATGCAACTGTGGGGATGCAGAAGTCCAAATTCTGTAGGGCAAGCTGTAAGCTGGTAACTCTGATGAAAGTCTTTGATGAATTCCCCAGAAGAGGCTGAAGCAGAGAGATTCTTTCTTCTGGCTTCTCCTTTAAAGCCTTTGATTGATTGGATTAAATGTTGCTCATTGCTGAAGACATTCTCCTTAGTTGGTTGTAGATGTATTCAGTCATAGGTGCAATCTACTTGCTGATGATTTAAGTCCATGAAATGTTCTCACAGAACTTGACCAGACAACTGAACACCATCACCTGGCCAAGTTGACACATAAACCTAACCATCACTTCCTCCAAGTCCTTTGAGATAATTACCCCCATTTTAATCAATCAATCAATCTTGGTTTTGGCCACTTGATGTTATGAAATATTTAAAACAGAGAAAGTCACAGGACAATGTACTGGGGTGAGTAAGAGGACGTGAGTGTCCCACCCTTCCAAGAAAAGGTGTCTCCTCTCCCACGTTGCACAGTCTCATGAATTTTGGCTGGACAATGACTGGCTTTCAGAGGTCAGTATACTCATGGGTGAAATGGGGCTAATGTTTTATCTTCTGCTAACTTCACATAGTGGTGAGTGAAGATCCAAAGGAAACCCCCTGCATGGATATCACAAAGCCCTCTGCAAACAAAGGGAACACTGGTGTTTACAAGATATTGTGTCCTCTTCCATACTGCCTTTCTCCCTTCAGAAAACAAATGGAATAACCCATTTTGTCTTGCACCCTTGTCCAGATAAATATCTGCTAAATGCTTTGATGGTGATGATGGTCATTTGCTATGTTTCAACCCTATTGGTCCCTTCCCAGTATGATTCCAGGGCATGTAGCAGAGCCCCGTGATATTATATTCCCACCCCCAAATTTCCTGAAAAATAACACGGATGGTGGCATCTGAGCCAGAGCATGACCAATTCTGCAACATCATTTGCATTTTACTAATGTTTGTGCCCTGGTGGATGCCCTCCACTGCCTGAAAATGTGCAATCACATAATTGCCATAGTAATCTTATCATACCACCATTACACAGCGTCCATTGGGGGAAGCTCAGAACATGCTATTAGTGCTGAAAGGGACAATTTACTGGATTTCATGCAATGCCATCGCTTCCAAAAAAATGATCAAAATTACTTGATAATGCACATCTCACTTTAACATCCTGCTCCATGAATGATGGGAAAACCACCACTCATTGTCTGAGGTGCTTACAGCAATACTGTTTTTTTGGCAACTGTGGGAATTTTTTCCCACCCTGGCTCCCCAATGTGGGCTCCAAAGAAGTATGAGTCGTGTTCCTGTCTTGAGGTATGTCTGTTTTTGGAAGGCTGCCTGTTCATCAGAGTGTTGGGTGGATCTTTCATTGTGCAACTTTAGTTTAAAGCAATGTTGAATTATGAGATGCATTTTGTGTTACAGAGGCTTTGTCAAGAAAACACAGACTTATCACAAACTCTGAAAATTAAACTATCAAACCAACCAAAAGCAAACATGAGCCATTGGTCTGCAGGGAGTGAAGATAAAAAAAAAAATGAATCAGACCAAATCCAGCCACAATCCCAGAAAACCAAAGTTAAGCTCCATGAGTCAGAACATAATCATTATAAACACACAGAAAAGCATGTGTGTGTGTGTGTATATATATGTATATATATATATATATTGCACACCAGTGAGTCTTCATTATCACTTGGCAATGACTCTACTTGTCTCCCTGTCTGTTCTCCTATTTTTCCAACCCTATAAATTGAAGAAGTCATAAAAAGGAACCGCATCTGAACTGCTATACTGAGTTAAAAAGGAAAAGAGAGAGTGAGGCAAGCTTCCCTTCCTCTCCCTCCTTTTCTGATACTCACCAGGTCGTTTGGATTTGGATGGACAGGTCTGTCTTGAAGTGCTTTAAGACACTGTTAAAAGCCAATTGGGTCAATTGTAATTAACCGTTTGCATGCAAAAAAAACTGCAAGGAATCGAAAATGAATGCAGATAGCATCAGGGCCCAGGACTCAGGTGCTTCCACAGGCAGCAGTGTCGCCAAGCAGAGCAAGAAGAATTTGTACAAGCCTTTGATTCTCTCTGATTTTTTTGAAAGCACAAAGAGGCTTCATATTTAATTTATAGGGTTATATAAGCTGCTCTGCGTGTGTGTGAATTTCCCTGCATAATCCTGACTCTCGTAGTTTGGATTTTTGCATTATGGAGGCGACAACTATTCCAGGATTGGAATGTTCGTACTGGAGGTCTAAACCCAGCAGAGCGAAAGTGTAGCAACAATTTTGCAGTGCTGGTGGCATTTCCCTTGCCCATAAAACCAATTTTCACCGCACAAAACCCTCAGCGCATTGCATTGGGGATATGCAGTGGCTGCACATTAAGCTGTTATGAATAACTGCTGTTGGAATGAAATGGAAACAAATCTGCATTTTATTTGCACTCTCTCTGCAGTCCCACGCCACCCAGACTGCAGTTCCATTTCGTGCAAAGCAGTGCCGTGGAAAGGGGCGAGCTTTGCCGGGAAGCATTACCATACTTTGATTTTTACTGGCGCGATCATTTGAAGCTGTGGCTCTTCTTCCCAGAAGCGGGTCCCTGAACATTATACTATAGATGGCGTGCCTCCATGGAGGAGAATATAACCTAAGTCACGTCTAATTTGACTCAGGCACATGTGTAACTCTCCCTTTCTAATTCAGAGGCAATGAACCTACGGGAAGAGCTGTCAGCTTGGCCTCTGGGACTGTGACTATTCCTTTGCTTAAGGAGCCTTGAGCATTATATTGGCTGACTTCCCCCAAGCAATGCAATGGACCTAAGCGAGAGGCAGGGCACTCGGACACTGGCAGATTCCATGGTATAAAGCATGGCTGCTGGGAATGGCAATTTGAGAAAAACTAAATATTTGTCCAATGATGGGAGAATTATATATATATATATGGGGGTGGATATGTATATATATATATATCACAGCCAGATACTTTATGTAGCACTTAAAATGATTGTCATAAGACCATATTATAAGAATGAAAAAAAGTTTTTCTAAAATGCAAATGTGACTTCAGGTAATATTCCTTTGAACTTTTTTTCTATCTTCCATCCACTCGGTTTTCTGTAATGTAGAATGCCAAGAACAATTCCATTTGCATTTTCCTCCCAGGCATTCACAAGAACTCTGTTTCTCAGCCCCTTGGCATCTAGGTAGGGCCCTGGGACTAGTTTGACCAAAATAATACACGTAGAAAGGGTGTGTCTTCATTTCCTAGGAGTGCCCTAAAAACATGCCACAAACCAGGGGGCTTAACACAACAGAAATGTGTTATCTCACAGCTCTGGGGGCAGACATCTGAAACCCAGGTTTTGGCAGGGCAGTGCTCCCTCAGAAGCCTGCGGGGAGACCCTCCCGGCCTCTCCCAGCCTTTGGGGGCAGGGGGGTACAGCCAGCCTCAGCACTCCTTGGCTCGCAGGTGCATCCCTCCAACCCCTGCTTCATTGGCCTTCCCCCTGCCCCATGTCTGTCTGTATCTTTGTCCAAATTTTTCTCTTCCTACAAAAGCACCAGTTGTCTTGGATTTATGCTCACCATCATCCAGTTTGGCCTCATCTTAATTGCATCTTCAAAAACCCTATTTCCAAATAAGGTCACATTTACGGGAAGAGGGTCTAGAACTTGAACGTATCATTTTGGGGGGACACCATTTAATCCATAACAGAGAGTAAGTCACTTCGAGACCTGGCTGCTCAAACGTCTGTTGTGACCTGCCAAGCCCTCTCTCTCCCACCCACCTGGTTGGAAGCAAATGGCTCCAGGTGAGGCAGCCACAGCATGGAAGGGTGCAGGGCTGCTGAGGGAGCTGCTCAGGAAGGGCTCTCCAGATTTATGTTAGAGAGAGAAAATGCTGTATTAAACCACTGTGGCAGGTTATTATGGTAGTAGCATTAACTTCCTTTTACTACTACATGTCTTTGCTACTATTCAGATGGAGAGTGACATTTTTGAAGATCATACTGGCAATGTTGGATTGTGATGTGGAAACAAACTTCTCCATTTAAAAACCAGATGGTAGCTGATGATGATAAAACCAGCTGCCTTTATGGAGTGCTTGGGGCATTGTAGGCACTTGCACAGAATTTTATGTAATCACCATGAGACTCTCACAAGAAGATATTATCATCCCATCCTAACAGTGGGGAAACTCAGGACGTGGCAGGTGAGGTCAAGATCACACAAACAGCAGGACTGCCAGAATTTGAACTTAGGGGCCAAAGCCGGTACTCTTCAGATGGTCAGGCTAAGACATGCAATGCCTAAGTGTTTGGCCAACGTCAGGGAGAAGGGGCAGTCACTGGCGGTCACAGATGGAGCTTTCTCAATCCAGCGTACCGGGCCAGTGATTACATGGTGCCGAAATAAACCTTATATGGTGGCAAAATAAACATTTTATGGTCCATATATAATATCTATCTATGTATATATACATACATATGTATTTTTAAATGTCTCATTTCATTTTTTAAACTGCGGATTTTACTGAGATATATTCACATACAGTATATTCCATCCAGAGTATACAACCAGTGTCTCAGTGTCATCACCCAGCTGTGCAAATGTCACATTCAACTTTACACCATTTTCATTGCTCTGAAAAAAAATCAGATAGACACACACAGAAAAGAAAACCCCAAACACTCCATATCCCTTATGCCCCACTATTGTGTTGGCATGGTCCGGCCTGTTACTGTTGGTGAACGAATATTAAGGTATCACTGTTAACTACAGTCCATAGCTTGCAATAGGCAATTTTTCCCCATATAACACTCTATTATTGAGTTTAGAGCATCCTTCCCCAGCTGAGCCCTGAGATGAGACTGCAGCTCTTTCTGATAGTCTGACTGCAGCCTGTGAGACCTGAGCCAGCAAACCCAGCTAGGCTAAGTCCTCATTCCCGAACCACAGGACTACAATTTATGTTTCAGCTTTTAAGATTTGGAGTAACTTTTTTTGTTCCACAGCAGTACATAACTAGTACAGTCTTTTACAATTACTAGAGAATTCTTTTAAAGATTCTGGGAGGATAAGGGAAACAGGCATGCAACACTGAGAAATTTCTGAGTCCCTGGCGTAATACCATAGCAATAGCACCAAAATCTCATCTCTAGCCTCTAATTATAACTGCTCTCCATATAAATTCCTATAAGCACAGAAGGTCCTTTTGTCCCCGGCAATTAAGAAACGCAGGACCATGCAAATGTGAAAATCAGTTCAATTTAAATCAAGAGGGATGCACATTACAAATATTTACTTTGCATTTTTGCAATAGTTTATTTTATATTGTTTCTGCCTTGAGGATGGTTACCTGTTTACTTATATATTATCGGGCCTAATTTTAATAAAAAGTCGGTGGAATAGTTTTTTTCACTTTAGAGATGGGACTATAGGAACTTAGAGAGGATAACTCACTCGCCACTCCTCTAGGAACTGGTGGTATTTGAAATGGACCCCAGTCAAAGCCCATTTCCTTCCCTCCACTCCAAGCTACCCCAGGGGCAGAAAACGTCTTCATTCATCTTTGTCTTTTCCACAGCATATGGTCTATTTCCTGACACAGTGGGAGAGGACATTAATAAAATATTTAACGAAATTAAAAAAAAATGAAATCTAGGGGAGTGCGATGGTGGCTCAGTGGCAGAATTCTCGCCTGCGTGCCAGAGACATGGGTTCGATTTCCAATGCCTGCCCGTGCCAAAAAAAAAAAAAAAAAAAAAGAAATCTAAAAGTCGAATGTCCTCATGACGCCTTATGTGAGGAACTGAGGCTGAGCTCATGGCTTCTGGTTTTACTCCCAAATTTGGTTCATTTCAGACAAAAGCATAATGGGCCAAATCGATCTCTCCCCTAATATATTTCAGCAAAATAAAGAGATTTAGATCCTGAAGAGAGGATTTAACAGGCAGAAAAGAGTGCAAAGCCATAATGTAATGTTTGGCAGCCTTCCTGTTCGTCCCATACTGAACTCCAGCTCCTGAAATTTATTCATTAATGCATCCATACATTCATTCATTCATCTCCAAGAAGGTGTTCCCTGCCTGCCTGCTTCTTTATGGGTAGGTTTGACAAGGAAACACAACACAGGCTTTGATTTTGACAAGCTTGCTCATGCTGAATTCATTTTGTCCTTTCGTGTGTTCTTCCCTCAATTCAAAATATTACCGTTAATTATAAAACGTTATAAAACACAGAATCAAAACTTTAAAAGAAAACGTCTGGGGCGGGCCACGGTGGCTCAGCAGGTAAGAATGCTTGCCTGCCATGCCCGAGGACCCGGGTTTGATTCCCGGTGCCTGCCCATGTTAAAAAAAAAAAAAAGTCTGCAATCTCCCACTTAAAAGATTAATAACTCATTAATATTTGGTTGTATATCCTCTCAGACTATACAAATGATATACTGACCATACTAATTTAGAACTTTTTCTTTTCTTTCGCACTGGCAGGCACTGGGAATTGAACCTGGGTCTCGGGCATGGCAGGCGAGAATTCTGCTTACTGAGCCACCTTGGCCCACCCTGTTTTCTTTTCTTAATAGGTATAGTTTACATTTTTTCATTTTGTTGAAAATGTTTTTCTAGGGTGGCTTGTTTGGCTGCAGAGTTGCACTCAATCACCATACAGAACTTTTTAAAAAACCATGGGTTAGTGCTATTATTCCTAATGACATTATTTTGTTGTTCATAAAAGAAAAGAAAATAATTATAAACTGGTGCGAGCAGAGGTTTGGGGAGCTAAGCTGCCCCCAAAGTTTCACCTGGTTTACTTCTTCTGCATTCGTTTTCCAAATTACTTTTGGGTAGCTTGACACATCTTTAATTTAAGCCCTAATTATTGTACATAATGCAGCTCACACCTGTGGAGATAATGCTTTTATTAGCATTAAAACTAAAGACATCAAAGAATCATATCAGGATAAAATGTCTATTTCTAATTTAATAGAATTGCAATTAAAGCAAATTTGATCTGAATGAAATCCCATCATAACTGGATTTTTTCCCCCTGCACAGTGAGTGAAAATTATTCTCCCCTAAATTGAAGATTAATAACATGCTTTTAATGTTAAATGTAGCAATTCAAGCATTAGGTTGCAATTCAGGTTCAACATCACTGAACATTTTATAAACTTCACATTTTAACATCTCTGGGAATAGCTCTGAGGTAAATGCATTAGCGTTAAATGCATTAATGTTATTTTTCTTTATAAATGAGCTTATAACAGTGTTGTTACCTTCATTTGAATATTTTAATGAAAGGACAATAGAGGGAGAGTGCTGCATTTTCAGAAGGTAATTGTTTCTTCCCTGAGTGGATAAACTTGGGCAGAAAGTGGGATTTATCTCTTTGGATTTCTATTATGGCTGCATGGCTGGTGTTACTTGTCGGGAATCCCTCATTACCTGGTTACTGGGGCTTTTGCTTAATACTCTTTGTCCCTATGGCGTCCAGCCTGCCGCTGCCTGGGATATAATCCTAGCCTCTGGCAAACTGCAACAGCAAACACTTGGTATTTGGTCCCAAGTATGCCCTGGCTCAGTACTTAGAATTTAGCCAGATGGAGGATTATGATTTACTAAGTTCAGATTAGGTGGTTAATAAATAGTCCAAATTTGTAGCAGAGCCTAAAATGAGCAAGAAAGGTGCAATAACTTTTAGAGTACTGAGAAGAGTGTTCATGCCTGTGGTAGACTAACTGCAAAAAATGGCCCCAATTTTCTCTCCTTTACAGAACCCGTGGCACTTGCAATGTAATCTCCCAGATCCTCCCATTAGGAGATGGGTCTGTTTCTCCAGTACTTGAATCTGGGCTGGGCTTGTGATTGGCTTTGGACAGTAGAATGTGGTGGAAGTGATGATGTGTGAGTTCCAAACCTGGGACTCCAGAGTCTTTGCTTGAGTCCACGCTGCCTCTGACACCCATGCCTCCATGGGGAGAACAAGTCCAGACCAGTCTCCTGGAGGAAGGGACCCTGTGGAGCACAAGAGATGCTCTATCCAACAACCCGCTAACCCTCAGAAACAGAGCCAACCACCCATCCACAGCTGATCATGAACTCCTGAGAGAGCCCAGCCACAGTTAGAAGAACTAGCCTGCTGAGCCCAGCCTCATTTGACCACTCATGGAATCATGAGCCATAAAATAGAAGTTATTTTAAGGTGGTCAGTGTTGGGAGGTTTGCTATTCAACAACAGATAATACAGCATCTACCTCTGCCATAGTCCATTGAGTCATCATGGATGAGTTCTGTTTTCATCCTGTGTGAAATGAAAATGCTGAGACTATCTTGGAAGGATGTCTTGAATTAAAGGTAATAAATATTAAGTATTTAGCTCAATGACTGCCACAGAGTGGTGTGTCAGTATACGCAGTACCCATTATTGCTACCGAGGCTACCACTGCTCATATCTGAACATTTTGATGTCATTGAGAGCATAGATTCAGGAGCTGGGCTGCGGCCACTGGGTAGCTGGCTCAGTTCTTACTAGTTGAGTAACCTTGGGCAGCTTACTTACCTTCTATGCCTCAGTGATGTCATCTGGAAAATGGGGATTATACTAATACCTACCTCACAGAATTTGGGAGACAATTAAATGAGTTAAAATATGTAAAATGCCTAGAAGCTTGAATGGCACATTGTGAATTAAATAAACATAATTAATTATCATTAATAATAACAGAAATATTCAGTTCATAGTTCTCTTCACATTTAAGCAGAGAATTTCTTACCCATAATATTTACCTCTTAGGTCTTTGTTTGGTCTTTGGAACCAAGAATATGAGAGAATTTTTGAGGTAAAAAATGTATAATGGACATTTGTAAATATATGCACAAGGAAACAAATAGATTGAACCTGATTTACCTATCTTATAGACTCACCAATTGTTAATAATTTCTCTTCTCTACCCTCACCCACTGCCCACTTGCCAGATTATTTTGTTACAAATGCCTGGTATCTTATGATTTCATCTGTAGATATTTCCATATGATCATTAAAAGATATAATACCTTAAAATTAATAACAATATTTCATTTTTACAACTAAAAATTAGCAGAAGTTCCTAATAACATCCCTTTGGATTCAAAGATTGATTATCCTCCAGTCCTCTCTCTCTCTCTATTTTTTAAAATAAATAGGGTCATTTGTCATAAAGAATCTCCCACAGTCTGGAGTTTTCTGATTGCATCCTTGGAGTGATTTTAAATCTCCTATTCTGTCTCCTGAATTTCCTATAAATTTATAGTCAGATTTAGAGATCTAATCAGATTAGGTACAATGACATGTATAGATATATATGTTTTGTTTTGTTTTGTTTTGTCAAGAACCCTTCATAGACAACAATATGTATGTTTCAGTTTGCCAGGGTTGCTATGACAAATGCTACAGACTGGTGGGCTTAAACAACAGGAATTTGTTGTCTCACAGTTTTGGAGGCTGGATGTCCAAATCAAGGTGTCCGGAAAGCCAAACTTTCTCCAAAGTCTGTAGCTTTCCAGGGATGGCTTTCCCACAGGCCTCTCACACCTGGGGATTGTCTCTTTCTGTCTCCTCCTCTGGTGCCTACTTCCGCGTCCAATTTCCTTTGCTTATAAGGACTTCAGCCGCCTTCGAGTAAGACATGCCCTTGATCAGTTGGTCTCACCTTACCTAATACCATCTTCAAAGATCCTCTGTACAAATGGGCTCACACCCACAAGAGGGGGGCTAGGACTTGAACATGTCTTTTGTGGTCAACATGACTCAATATACGTGTAAGTATACTTGTAAGAAAAGGTGCGTGGCATGTCCTCCCTAATTTTTGCAATGATAGCAGTCATTTATGATCGTTGACTCAATGCACCTAATTAATTAATTTAAAAAATGGCAACAGTTTAATTCTAACATGCCTTCTGTCTTTGTTATCTGCAGTACTACCAAGCGAAACTTCTCGCCACCAGTCTTTTTTCTTTTTTTTTGTATGCTGTATGACAGGGTCACATTTCATTATTTTTCCATGTGACTGTCTCTTTATTGCAGCACCATTTGTTGAGTTTTTGTTTGTTTGTTTTGGGGGAAGTGCACGGACTGGGAATTGAACCTACCTCTCCCATATGGCAAGCAAGAATTCTACCACTGACATACCCTTGCACCCCCTGTTTCAAGTCTTTTGATATTGCAAGTAACACTACAATGAGTAGCTTGTGCTGAGGATATTTGTATATTTGTGATGTTAATTTTTAAATTCTGTAGCATTCATAGCCTTGTTAGAGACCAGAGAACATTGTAGGGATGAATCTGGTGATTTCTGTCTTCCCAATGAAGGCAGAGGTATTCTGGTGTTTATAGATTTTATAGGCTCACCTCCAACTCTTTCCCAAGATCTCCAAATTTCCCTGGCATGTCAATGTAGCCATTTGCCCTTTTGCTGATATTTAAGAATCTGGTTTGTGGGAAGGGTAAAGGAGGCATGTTGCAAACGACTGAAACCTGCTCCACAATCCCCTTCCCATAACTCAGCTTCTCCTTTCCTGTGGCTTTGTTCATCCCTATTCAACAAGGAATACAGGCTTTGCTTCTTCATGTAAGAGTTCACAAAAGAAAGCCTGTTGTTTGTGCTGTTTATTGAAAGCATAAAGAAGGAGAGGCCATCAGAGAATGTGATGGGTCATGGAGGAGGGAAATATTACCTCCTGTACTGATAGACAAAAATTGTGAAGGTTTCATAACATATCACTCACAGATGTCAAGGGCCTCCTCTGCAAGACTTTTCAGTGTTCAGATACCATAGGAACTCACGAGTGGGAGAATTATAGAGACACAGCAGTTCAGTCCAGCCTGTCACCTGGTATGTTTATCCTCAAACAATGGGTATGCTGTTCAGACACCTGGGGTGAGAGAGCACTTGCAAAGAGAAATCAAAATAAAGGTCTTGTCTTTACAGAAGATGGAATCACTGTGACCAAGCTGTCTTTGGATGCTGTTCTGTCTACACCAGTAGCAATCTCATCTTCAAGATTTGCTTTACAATCACCCAAGGGTCCAGCTACTTAACAGTCAAAATGGCTTTGTTGAATGGAGCACAATACTAATAGTCACCATCAAGCTGTATCAGCCTTAGGCTGAAGCCAAGGAGGAGACAGAAAGTTGCTTCTTTGCCAACATAGATGACTCTCTCTAAGGAGAAGGTGAGACAGACGTTTAAGAGGATCTGGTATCAGTGAAGGAATTTAATGTGTGAGTTTATATCTGCTAAGTCACTTTACAAAACAGATTTAATAAGCACTATGGAGCTTTTTGACAGCAAATCATCTCAATGAACATATGAAAGTTTTTTGGAATTGTCCACTACTACTGCTGATAGTACTAAAAGCCACCTGTTTTGAAAGGGATTTAAACGATTCGTTTGAACAATTCCATTTTACAAATGAGGGAAGATTAAGAACTTGCCTGAATTTAAAGTCAGAAATTAAATCCCGTTGTCTCTGACTCCGAAGCCCCCCTTCTCCACTGTGCTCTAACTTCTGCAATTTTCAGTTGTATCTGATCACCCCCAACCCAAGTGGACATCCAAGCACTTAGGTTTGTAACCCTCACTTCAGTAAGAGGCCTCCATTAAATGAGTCTTGACCCCAGCGATGGGCCATGAGTGGAGAAATGAAAAAGCAGGCAACATGGCCTGCAGTGCACTCATTAGAGAATGTTTAGGCAAAGGATTGCACCTAAATACCTTGCCCGTGTTTTGGTTTTTAATTTTCTCCTCTAATAGCATCATGGCCATTTTGAACAAGGTTCAAATCAGTGTGACATCTCAGTACCTGTTAAATGCCTTGGCAACTAAACATCATTGTTATCAAATTACCTGGCATTTAACAAACATATTCCCCACCCTAAATCAGGAGCACCAAAGGAGCGGGTTTCCTCCACCCACAATTTTCCTCTTAGCGAAGCTTAGCAGGGTTCGGTGTTCACTGACTTCTGTGAGCCCTCGTTCAAACTCAACGTGGCACCTACTAGTTGCCATTTTGAGGCCCTTTTGTACAGTGAGAAATCAATACAGAGGTTTCTTTCTCTTTCCACACAGCTTTGTTCCAGTGATTTTTCCTTCCATTACCTCCATGGCACTTACCCACCCCATGGCTAGTAACAAAGTGAGAAAATAACTTTGGTTCCTCTATTGGTCTAGCCCCCTGCTTGCTTTCTTGAATCTGGCTTTTGTCACCTGATAGCAATCTCAAGGTCCCTTTGAAAGACCTCTTAAATAGACAAAACTTACTCTTTCCTTTATTTCCACTTCTAAATATTTATATATAAACCTGTACATAAGTTATTAGTTAGGGAGCAAAACTAGCAGCAACTGGTTTGACTGTGGATTTCACGTTTAGAAGTCCTAAAAGACATTATTTATTGGGAATCACATTGTGATGGGGCATTAAATTGAAAGTTTGTACTTTAAGCATAAGTTTAGCTTTGTCCAGCATTAGCCCTGATTCTGGAATTGTTCAGCATAAATTAAATGACCTTGAGAAACGAGCATTCACTCTCTGGGCCTCAATTAATGCACATTAAAATGAGATTTGGGTTGGAATAGGTCCATAGCTCTACCCTGGATTGATCC
>PVIY010003723.1:60432-109695 GCA_004026745.1 Myrmecophaga tridactyla
TGCCCTCCCAGCACAGTACCCTCCCAGCACAGTACCATCCCAGCGCAATACTCTCCCAGCATACTCTCCCAGCACAGTACCATCCCAGTCCTGTGCTCTCCCAGCACAGTGCCCTCCCAACACTCTCCCAGCACAGTACCATCCCAGCACAGTGCCCTCCCAGCACTCTCCCAGCACAGTACCGTCCCAGCACAGTGCCCTCCCAGCACTCTCCCAGCACAGTACAATCCCTGCACAGTGCCCTCCCAACACTCTCCCAGCACAGTACCATCCCAGCACAGTGCCCTTCCAGCACACTCTCCCAGCACAGTACCCTCCCAGCACAGTACTCAAATCATTCTAGGTGAAAAGAAGGAGAATAACTCAGGCAACTGCAATATGTGTTGTAATCCCAGGTGAGTGAAGTTCTGTGTGGCATGGGGAGGAAAACCACTTGAGTCCTGTTAATGAGAATGGCATCTTGACTTGGAGAAGCCATTTGAGTATCAGGATGCAGTAAGGTTTGCTTGGTTTGTTTGTTTTTCCCAGATAGCTGTGTGGTGCAAGGATGCTGTATCAGAGTGATTAAAATCACAAATGACAGGGTGATGGAGCGGTGGCTCAGTGGCAGAATTCTCTCCTGCCATGCTGGAGACCTGGGTTCGATTCCCGGAGCCTGCCCATGCCAAAAAAAAAAAAAAAAACACAATGACAATGACTAGAGTTTATTCAATACTATGTACTAAATACTATAGTCCATTCACTATACGTTATCTCTTTCAATTTACCATTGGGAAATCAATCAGCATCTTTCTACTAAAATTTTTCCTATGCCAATTTGGACAAATGGTAATACCTACCCCATGGGGGTTATTAAGAGGATTAAGTAAATTGATATATGTCAGCTTTATTTTAGCTATGGTCATTGTTATGGTCATTTCTTAAAATATTTTTGATGAGAAACATATCGAGAGAACAGGCAAACACAGAGTGTCTCACCCTATCCTGTACTCTTTTACCTCATTAAAGGGCAGGTGTGTGCAGGCCACAGATTTCCTTCTGCCTTTGTTATCCCCACCGAGGTAGCTCCGAGTTGTAAAGAAAGGGGTTTAGTGGGATTTGCCTCCAATGTGACAGCAGCTTGTCAGAAAGCGCTTACTCCGAGGGATTTTCAGCATCCAGAGAACTCGAACCTTATTTAATCAGATTTGTTAATCATTAGCTTAAGAAGGTGAAGAATCAATGGATGGGAGAATGCTTTATTCTATTCAGTTGAAGACTTAAAATGCCTCTGCACCTCCACCTCCCAGAAAAAGTATTGGCACAAAAGATGTGTGGTCTCCCCTGAAGACCCCTCTGTACCCCCATACCACCAGGCAGTTCCCACACAGATCAGATCTAAGAGTGAATCACTGATTTCTGTACATAAAGAAATCCAGTAAGAAGAGGATTTTAGGACCGTTCGAATATAACTTGTACTAGCTAAAAAGTCAATTGAAACTTCAATCTCTTTTTTTTTTCATAAATCATGTTGTTTTTTCCTTATCAGGGGAAAAAAAGTGCTTGTTACCATCTTTTAATTCCACAGACAGTGGCTGGATACCTATCATGTGTCTATGCTGATACCGTGATACAGAAACTGTTCACCTCAAAATACTCACACTGTACCAGAAAAGACCTAAAAGTGAACGATCTAGGAAAATAACACGAGAAGAGATCACAGATAGCTTTTACTGAGCACCTGTTTTCCACCCATCTCTGCGTTGAGTGGCACACACATCACAAGATGATAAAGTATGACTTTGTCTTCATCTCAGCTGAATAGCCGAGACACTAGGTGCCAAGTGGACGAGTATATGGTTAAACTAGAACTCAGTTACCAAAGTTGACTAAAATGAAGATAGATTTGTAAATTAAAGAGAAATACTTTGAAACCACCCATGAGTCACAGAAGAACGCATACTACATATTTTTAAAACATTGAGAACTGAAATATAATTAACATACTAGATATCAAAACTTGTAGGATGCAGGTAGAAGGATACACAGGGGAAGCATATAACCTTGAATGCTTACATCTAAAAAGGAAAAAAAGTACACTGAAAATAAATGTGTTCTTCATCTAACTTAAGAAGTCTCTAAAAGAACCAACAGACGCAACCCAAGGGAGATAGCTAAAGAGGAGATAATAAAGATGAAAGCAGAAATGAATGAAATAGAAACAAAATTGCCAGAGAGAGGATCACAAAAGCAAAAGTTGATTCTTTTAGAAAGACAAAACCCTTGTAAAACTGATTTAAAAGAAAGGGAAAAAATATGCCACAAACACATAATATTAGGACTGAAAAGAAAAGAGAGCCATCACGAAGATGCAAGAGACATTTACTTTGCTACTGTTTGTGAAGAATGAAGCATTTTTAGGGAAATGGCAGGGGTCAGGAGCCAGAGGGACAGTTTTCTGTCCACTGTAAACCCTTTTGGACAATTTAAAGTGACTGCAATGTGTGTCCATTGCCTATTATAAGGTGGATTCGCCCATAAACAGCATTTGCATGATGGTTTTCCGTGTACGAGCAGTGAATGTAAAGTGCTGAGAATGAACCTTGCAAAGTCCCTGTGATGTCTTTCTCATTTCATAGGTGATAAGGTTTCTAAACTAAGGTTTAGAAAGGGAATGCATATGGCTGAAAATAGAAGAGGAGGATTGATTTCGACATGTTTAATATTTAATTACCCACATTTTTTAACTTACAAAAAATGTTGGAAAACTTGTACAGTGAAATCCATGTGGGCATCAGCTACCTTCCACATTAACCATTTCTCCATACTTGCTTCAACACATAACCAGAGGGTGAAGATTTGAATTCACAGTCTATGAGTACTAAATGCTGTGCTCTTATGACCACACCCGAACAAAAAGAGTTACCAATGCTATGATGCATTTGTGTGTGTATACACTGAGCAGTTGGACAACTGTTTCTAAGCGATGTTTCTGGAAACATACAGGACATTCTCAGCATCTTTGGAACGAGTGCATAGTCTCCCAGGGTTGAAAGCGACCACAGCCCTTTGGCTATTTCTGTTCTGCATCTTCATATATATAAATGTATGGTGCGCCTTCCTTTCCTTGGCTTACCCTTAACATATCCAGACAGCTTGGACCTTTTCTCTTATTCCGTTAGTTCTGTATTTTTTTTTCCTCTTTGAAGGAAATTCTCCTCTGCTTAAAGCATTCTGCAAATGCAGATTGGTCTAAACAAGGAAGACTGGCAACTTTAAAATGCCTTTTGGGATCACCATTTAATCACTCTCAGGATTTTACCATAGTTATATTTTTATGACATTATTTCTATGTATTCTTGAAGCTAATGTAGATGCCATTTTGCCCTGGGCGAAACAATGCCTGTGCTTCTTCTATTGTTTAATTAGACATATTTTCCAAATTTGTACATGGTGTGATTTTTTTTAAGCTTCCCAATTAAGCAATGTTTTATTAACATTAATTTTGTCATGCAATTTGCATTTTTGAATGTCTTCTATGAGTTAGTCAGTGTTATATGCATCAGGGTTTGAGTTCAAACTAAACTTATAAAAACAGGGTCACTTCCTTCCAAAACTAATTGCTTACCACTCCCATATGGAAGGTATTATGCACATTTTTCAGATGGGAAAAATGAAGCTCAGAGGAGGCAAGAACTAATCCAAGTTCGCCCAACTAGTGGAGTCAGAGGTGAGTTTGAACTCAGTGCTGATTTCCTCTAAACCTTGAGATTTCTCAGCAACAACAAAGACACTTTTTCACCATCCTGAAGGTTAATTCGAGACTGGAGTTCAAACCAAATGTCACCTGGAGCAGCACGAACTAGAACCAGCAGCCTCTTTGCAAGGCCCTTGACCTTGAATGGATTTCAGCTGCTTAAAGTGGTATAAACCAACAGCAACGAGGACAAAACCGAAGACTTTCCAGGAGAGGCGGATGTGACCCACAAAGCCCCGAATGTTTACTTTCTGATCTTTTACGGAAAAACTTTGCCACCCCCTGATGTGGAGCATGTGAAGGAATCCAGCCTTCAGGGACCTTTTTTTTGTTGTTGTTTGTAACATGGCTTGGATGCTTCATAAATAACCACCACCATCAATTATTCCGCCCACCACTTCATGAGGAAATAAATGCCCTCTCAGCACTCCTTGGGAAGGTGGCTTCGCAGATTGTTATAATTCCTGATGAGAAGACAAGCCGAACAGATGCAAAGCGCATGAATAGGGAAGCTGTGCTGTCGTTTGAGGCCCCTTCCCAGCTTATGGGATTTCTCTCCCCCCAAGTTATTGAAGTCTGCATGGGAGATGGGAGGTTTGATGGAATCAGCACTTTCAGAGACATCGACAGCGGCTAAATTGGAAAAATGCACCAAACCTTGGGTTGCAGCGGGCTATCGACTTAATATAGATTGAATCGGGTAGAAAAATATTGCGCAGTGTGCATTTTGCACGTCCCGTCTTCTCATTAGAGACTTCGTGATGGATAATATGGTGGGCCGTTTCTTCCCAGCTCCCAGCTGAGTGAATCAGTCATGCAAGGGGTAATAATATACCATTTCATGGCACTTTGAAGGAACGGCCATAATTCGGCATGAAAACCCGCTTTGATCATTATTTACAGAACCGAAGCCCTGCCCGTGTCTATAGACCCTTGGCTTTCCCAGAGATGGGAGTGAAAGCCACTCCCATCTCTGTCTTCTTAGGGACAGCCCACGTGGGGAGGTAATAACAAACAGCAGCATCGCAGCCTCGCCTGGCCTGCCAGCCGCCCGATTATTTAATTACAGTTTTCTAGCTTCAGCACTTCGCCCTTACCTGGGAACGTAAGTGAAATGTGTCAGAAATAAAGAAATAAATTACGAGCTAAATCAATAGGAAAGAACTGCACAAATTGGCATCACAGTGGATATCTGTTTATCCAAAGGCTCTCAAAGTCATTTAGACCTTCAAGAAAAAGAAGGAGGAAAAAAAAAAAAAGACGAAAACAGGGTAAATTGGAGAGGTAGTGGAAGCGCTAGGGAGATGTCTGTCTGCAAACAGGCTCGGTGTTTGTTTTGGCTTCTTAGCGAGCCTCTGAGATTAGCCTTCACGTTATTCTCCAACGAAGGCGCTGCGACGTGGTTCCCTAAGTGGAAAATTTTAAAGTAACTTTTCACCTTGAGAGAGAGGTTTCCTTCTGTTTAATTCTTACTCAGGCAAGACAACGCATCTCAAAAAACAAACAAATTGGAGGCACTTCTGCCACAACTCCACTCAGACAGAAAGGAGAGATTGGAGAAAAGTTCCTCTCTGGCTTGGCTTGAGCTTGAAGAAGGATTGGGGTGAAGCTTTGAGAGCTATGCTCCTTTTATTTTGCTTATTTCAGATCTTAACAGCAGCTTCCCCTGATATCCTTGAGGCTTTGTGATTATTCTTGCATAGATTAAGCAGAGTTGGAATGTTGAATGTGTGTGCACTTAGGAAGTTTCAATCAACAGAACTTTAGAGCTACAGATCCTGTAACTCCCCAGGAAGGAAGGTACATTGGTGAAGAAATATTTATCTCTAGCAGACAAAAAAGTAGTCACCTCCACCTGGCTGGAGGCAACGAGTACTGAATCACACACTGGGGACTTCCAGAGTGTGCCATGTTCAGAGTTTTTCTTCTCCCTTCTCTTCCTTCCTCTTCGATCTTCTCTATTCCTCTCCTGTCCTCTTCCCAGTCCAGAGTCTCTCTCTGTCTTGACCTTCCTCTCATGTGCTATGAAAGGGCTTCTACCAAGAGCTGAATCAGCTTCAGAGAGGCCCCCGGCTCACAGGATCACAGCATAGGGACCCAGAGGAGAGAAAGAGCTTCTTTCTCCTAATGGCATTAGCTGAGCTCCCCAGGGGCAGGGGGCTTTCGGATCCTCCCTGCTCAGTGTACTCCCCTTTGGCATTCACTCTGGCATTAAGGATGAGTACTCACCTCTAAGGTAGAATAGTAACAGCCCCATCATAAGGTGGCGGTGATGATTAAACAAGGTAGAAGTTGTAAAACAGCACATGGGGTGGGGGGGACACAAGGGGGTTGGGTGGTAATCCTGGACCCAGATTCATGTGCATTAATTTGGGGCTGGCCAGACCTCCTTTTCCCCCACTAATTAGAGTGGCCATTTGTCCTATTTTGCCCAGGACAGAGGGGCTTCCCAGGATGCAGGAATTTCAGTAATAAAGCTGGGATAGTCCTGGCAAACTGGCATCCTGGTTGCCTTGCCATAAACCTGTATCTCCTAGATCCCCCTCCCCACACCCTGCCCCCCTGCTTTGTTAGGGATAATTTATGTTTTCTTGAAGAAAATGTTTTCTTCTCTTTTGACATGAGAATAATGATAAAAATTATGTTTAGGAAAGCCAACATCCCTCCAAAATGAATTTGTTTTATAAAATAATTAATCCCCTAGGGGACTCTTCATACATGTCTTTAAAGAACAAATAGATATCATACACGCTCGCGCCTTTCCCCTGAAGTGATATGTCAATAATGTTGTCATCTGTTTCAAGTTTTGACACTGCATGGATCAATACCAAATTAAAATCACATGGTAGTCATAATGGTTACATTCCAGGAAACATATATATATTCTTAAATCAGTAGTAATAGTTACCAAAGAGATTCGAGAATATATTTTAGGGTTCAAATGTTTAAGGCCTTTCATATATTTCATGGAACTCAAGGACAAAATGAAAATGTAAATATAATTAAACTTTTCAAATGTTGTATTTATTGACTGAAAAATATTGTCACCTAGAAATGGCTTACAAAACTGTTATATACTAAAGAAAAAGAGGGCTGAACTAGGAGAAAGAGAGAAGGAAAAAGAAGAGAGAGAGAAAGAAGAAGGAAGAGAAGAGAGCAGTGAAAGATGTAACTGGAAAGGTAAAGGGGAGAAAAGGAGAAAAAAGAGCAAAAAGAAATTGGGAAAAGAGAAGACAACAGAGAGCAGAAGAGATGGGGGAAAGAGGAAAAGAATCCCTTGGCTCCCTTTTATTAAACAAAACTCTGGAGAACACTCCCTTGCATTAAGACAATGATTATCTGTTAATTATATCACATTTTCCTTACAAACTTTATAGTTTTTAAATGTCTTGATGACATTCATAGACAAACAAAGCCAGAGAGAATTTCATGCCAAAACCTGCACTATAAGAAATGTTCAAGTTTTTGAGGTGGCAGGAAAATGAATTCCACAAATGTAAAGCTAGATTAACAATAAGGAATGAATCAGAAAAGGTCATCTGTGGATAAAAATGAGATTTTTTTTTATTTTTAAATTTCTTTAAAAGATAAAGACTAATTAAAGCAAAAATAATAGCAACATATTATAGGGCTTATAACATATGTAAAATAAAAATTTATAACAATGGGAGAAATGTTGCGATACTGGCTAGAAAAGTCTTACATTATATTTGAAATGGTATAATATTAATTGAAGGTTAATTGTGATAATCTAAAGATGCATATTGTAAACCCTAGAACAACCATCAAAAATAATACAGTTGATAAGCCTAGAGCAAAGATAAGATGGAATCATAAAAATATTTAATTAATCCAAAAAAAAGTAGGAAAAGAGGGAGAAAGGAACATAGAACCAATGGGTCAAATAGCAAAAAGAATGATAATAGATAAAAACCCAAATGTATCAATAATTATGATAAATATAAATGGCCCAAGCACACTAACCAAAAGACAGAGACTGTCAATCTGGATAGAATACTGAGACCTCATTACATACTGTATATGAGAAACCCACTTTAAATATGAAGATCCAGGTAGGTGAAATGTAGAAGGAAGAAAAAGAGATAAGTATAAACACTCATTATAAAAAAGTTAACATCAGACCAGTGAGGCTTCAAAATAAAGAACATTACCAGAGAAAGCTAGGAGCATTTCATAACTGTAAAAGAGTCAATCCATCAAGAAGACATAACAATCCTAAACGTATATGTACCAACAAGAGAGTCAAAGTACATGAGACAAAAATAGGTATAAATTTAATTTCATCATTTATAGTAAACATATTTACACATGCACGCGCACACACAGTTAGAGTAAAGAGTGAGGTGAAAGGATCCAGAACACAGCATTTAAAGTTGTTTTGTCTGGATGGCAAAACTTTAGAGAATTTTAGTTCCTTTTAAATTTTTTCTTACTTTTTATGCTCTCTACAATAAATGTCATTAGTTTTATAATTTAAAATAATAATAGAATTGCTTTCTTTTTACTAAACACAGTACCAAGCATTTCAGGTTTGGTACTTTCCTCTAAGTTCCTGGTTATATCCAGATAGTTTAGAACTTGGATGACCCTAGTCTTGCCAATGTTCAAAGTCTTTCTCCTTTCTATTATTTGGGGTAGTTTCTCCACTTCTCAGGAATCTATAGCTTCCAGTATAACCTCCCAAGAATGTAGGATTAGACCAATATTGGTTTCACTTGAACATGTGTCAGTATCACCAAGAGGGCTTATAAAAACACAGATTGCTGGGTTTTCCCCCAGAGCTTCTGATTCCGGAGTGAGGTTGGAGACTTTCTCTTTGTAACAAGCTCCAAGTTGATGGCTGTTTCTGCTGCTGCTGCTCAGGGATCACATTGCCACATCCGTTCGTTTAAACCAAGCATTAGCAGACTTTCTCTGTAGTGGTTCAGATAGTAAGTATTTTAGCCTTTCCAGACTATATGATCACTGCAAGCGCCCATAGACAATGTGTAAATGAATGGGTGGGGCTGTGTTCCAATAAAACTTTATTTACAAACCAGGCAGCAGGCTGAGTTTGGCCCATTGGCTATAGCTTGCCAACCTATATCTAGACTATTGCCAAGCTATTAGCTCCTGGAAAGTCCTTATGTCAAGATGTGATTCATTTCATAGCTCAGTGATCAAAACTTTTACTCGCATTCTATTGTGATGTCATGACTTGAAGAAATTTTTACATGATTATGAACATGTCCCTGTAACTGGCCCGTATGACTATATTATCCATTTGTTTATTCAGTTAGAGGTACTTATTGGGTGTCTGTTACAGGTCACATATTTTAGCTAAGAATGAGGAAAGTCAATAGGGACACAAGAAGTTCCCCAAACTGGACACAGCCCTGCCTTCTTGGAGTTCCCAGTCTAGTGGCATGGCCAGTATGGACATCATTCAACATGCCAACAATTCCATGTAAAATGACAACTGAGAGACCTGCTCTAAAAGGGAGGATGTGATGTGTCAAAGAGGAGGAGGGTCTTCGGGATTGAACCATGTCCCCCCTTAGAGGCATGTTGAGGTCCCATCCTTCATCCTGTGGGTATGATCCTGTTGGAAACAGGACCTTTGAAGATGTTGTTAGTTAAGGTGTTCTCAAACCAAATGAGAATCAGCCTTAACCCGATATGGCTCAAGTCCTTACAAGCAAAGGAAATTGGACGAAGAGAAAAGCCATGGGGAACAGCCAGAAGCAGGAAGTTGAGGGAACCCAGAAGAGAAAGGAGAAGATGCCACCATGTGCTTTGTCATGTGATGGAAAATCTGAGGTCCAGGCATCACTGGCAGCCAGTCCCAAAAGGCCACAGTCTTTGGGAAGAACACATCACCTGGCTGACACTTCTGTTCTGGGCTTCTTCCAGCCTCAAAACCGTGAGCCAATGAATGCTCATCATTTAAGCCAACCCACTTTGTTTAAACAGCGGGGCAACCAAAACAGAGGGTTTGATATAGTTCAAAAGAACAGGGAAGTGTTCCCTGAGGGAATGGTGACAGCTGAGATCTAAAAGTGTAATAGGAGATCAGGCAGAGGGTGAGAGAAAGAATGTTGCAGGAGCAGGGATCAGGAGTGAAGAGAGGAAGGAAACCCTAGCATGTAAGGAGCAGTGAGCAGGGCAGGGTGGCGAGAACATGGTGAAGGAGATGGTGGATCAGGAGGCTGGGGAAGTGGGCAGGGGTGGACCAGGGGCATGATATCTATGGGAAGCATTTAGGCCTTCATTTTCAGAGCAAAGGGAAGCTACAGAAATGTTTGAGCAGGGCGCTAAAAGTGGTCAGATTTGCATTTTGAAAGGATTGAAATAGCTACTGCATGGAGAATTTCAGCTAATCTAATAGCTGTCATTTATTGTGCAACTAATAGCACCAGGGGCTGGTAGATGATTTTCATTTTAGCTAATGTATTCTGATGAGGGGAATGGTATAAAGCTGCCCTAACCCAAGAGGAGGTGCTGAAGAAGGACACTGGTAAGCATTACAGAAATGACCTGTCATGCCTGATCCCAACCCAACTCTCAAGGTTTTCTTCAGGCTGTATACATACTTGGAATTATTTTCTGTGATACCCTTAGTTAGTCTTTTCAAGGTTTGAATACCCAGAAGACTTCTTTGCTAACTGCCTACCAATGGATTTACCCACAAAATGTGCAAACACAATTCACTGGCTCTAGTCTATCTGTTTTTTTTTTTTTTGTCCTCTTCTCTCTTCCTTCTCTATCTCCTATTAGTTCTGAATTTCCCTTTGTTCTTTCTGTTTACTTCATCATATGGGAGTTAGCAATCTGAATGCAAACAGCTAAGCAGCATGGAAAATAACTAAGGGTCTCCGAGTTATTCTTTGCCATAGCTCATGGAATTCAACTATTCCATATGGTCAATATGACTATCCCAAAAAGGGAAATGACATGTGCAAAGGCCCTGAGGCAATCTGTAAATGGATAACTAAATCACAGTGAGATACATATTGACTTCTATATGCATTATACAATAAGAAATAAATGTAAGTTACCAGAGGAAGGAAAGTGCCCTGTCTTTCCTTCCTGACTACCTCTTCTATACATTTTTATTTTCTATGTCAGGTGCTTGATAGCTATAGTTTGGTATATGACATTATCAATTTAGTATTCGTAATTCAGTAACTTTCAATGTCAGGTCAAGCGTATAATTCTCCATTATACAGTCAAGCAGGGAAAAGAGGTGCCTTTGGAAAAGATAAATTTTGATGGCGGTCCAATGTGAGTTCCAATTTAATTAGAATCTTGTATTTGTTGAGGAATGGAATACTGGAATATTGACATTTGAAAATCATCATTACTTGATTGGATATGTGAAAAGTCATTCATTATTCAAACTTACATTAAGCCAAAGAACCGGAGAAAACAGGGATAGCCAAAACGTAGAAGATTCACAGATGAGAAAAAAATATTTGCCTCATACAAAGCTAAAAACAGGAAAATAAACTTATATGTCAAGCACCTTTGGTGTCCCCAACCATGAGCTAGAGCTTTGTGTAAGTTTTGTTCACTTACTCAAGAAATAGGGTCTCAATTCAGTAAACGTTATAATTCCTATCATAATCTTCAGACAACAGAAAGAAAAATAAATACAACACACACTTGTACATGTGTGCAAATATGTATAACACCCATGTGCAAGCAGCACTATTCTTGGAGGAGAGTGAAATCATAGGTAAGTAATTTAAAAGAATTGAATAAGCAATTGGCTTTCTTTTGGAGGAATGCTCTGAGCTCATTACCATTTTTTGGTATTTGTTATTCTCATTATATAAGAGTCATTTCATCAATAGCACTTTAGGCTAAGCTTTAATTACTGGTGTTGTGAATATAGGGATTCCCTAGTGTCCTAACAATGATTTTCTGTTTGAGGTCCTCCCACACTCAGCATACCACCTGGCACTGAGTTTTAATGATAATAGTTACTATTGTTAAGTGCTTGCTGTGCCCAAACGCTATTCTAAACATGTCACATACATCGATTCATTTAATCTTCATAACCACTTTAAGGGAAGTACAATTATACCATCACTATCCCCTTTTACCAAGGGGGAGATTGTGACATGGAGAGATGGTTTGTTTCTTAACTTCTTGCTCAGCTTAGTGAGCCAAGATCCCAACTACTTGCCTGGGCTTGGATTCAATCCATTGACCCCCCCAGCCCCATCCTCTTTCCATTTTACCATTCAACCTCCTGAACACAATTTGAGGTAGGAATATTTATAGTAGAGGAATTTTATATTTGATGGAAAAAGAGGGGCTTAAATAAGAAACTTTTGAGAGTAATTTAAAAACTCCATATTCATTTTGTGGGGTTGCTGTAAAAAATTACCGTGACACCAGGTAGTGTGAACAACAGAAATTTATTCTCTCACAATTTTGAAGGCTGCAAGTCTGAGATCAAGGTATGGCGGGCTGTGCTCCCTCGGAAGTTTCTAGGGAAGAATCGCTTCATTCCTGCCCCCTAGATTCTGGTGGTTGCAGGCAATCCTTGGCACTCCTTGGCTGGTATTTGCATCACTCCAAACTCTGTCTCTGTTTTTACATGGCTGCCTTTCCCTGGTGTCTGTGTCTGTGTGTCTGTCTATGTCAAATTCTCCCTCTTCTTGTAAGGACAACAGCCATATTGGATTAGACCTGTAAACCAGTATGACCTTATCTTAACTGATTTTATCTATAAAGACCCTTTTCCCAAATAAGGTTCATAGGTATTGGGAATTAGGACTTAGTCATATTTTGGGGCGGGGGGGGGGGCGCATGATTCAACCCATGACACACCTTTTCCTCCAAATCCCTTGAAATATTAGGCGGAGTTTCTAATTTATGTTGGATGGAACTTGGCCATGATTTTATTTAGATATTTAAGAATGAAAGAAACTCTTCCCTATAAAGCTGGAGGACCCAGGGATGTCCAGCAAAGAAGGAAGCTTAGATCTCTACCATGACCTCATGGCTTCTGGAATACTAGGCTTGATTTCTGAACTCGAAGGTTGGTTTGGAATCAACTCCAATTTTGGGCAAATGTCTTGAGTTGGGTGAATCATTCTATACCTGGACCTTGTAAAGTGATTTTGTTAAGGTATTATTTTAGGTAAAACTTCTAAACTACACATTGTTTAGTGTAATATAGATTACACAAGGAGAGAGACAGAAGTGCAAAGAGATATGTAGAATACTAAGATATCCAGTTTTCATGGTTCTAAGTATATTGTTTTTTTCTTAAACAAAAAATAAATTTAAAAAATATTTGTAAGAAGAAAACTCTAGCTAGTTATTGGTGCTTATAAGAAGGGGACCTAACTCTGGGACTGAGCTTCAGAAAATGATTGCCCCAGCAGAGAATATCTGATGGGTCTTAAGGCATGCACATCGATCAGAAGAGGAGGAGACAGAAGGAGAAGGAAACCAGGCAGAGAGGACCATGAAGGGAAAGGCACAGTGTGTTTGTGGACCTGATATTATTAACCTGTGTAGGGAATTAAATTGGTGGGAAGTTCTGAGGCTAAAGAGGGGGTGGGGGTCAGCTCAGGAAAAGCTTTCTGCCACTTCTTCTTAAATCTCAGCTACAGGAGAGGTAGAGGGCACTGTCTTCTCAAACAGAGCCCTTCCTGACCATCTCTGGGGAGATGTCTCTAACATAGCAGGTCTGTGTTATAGCAACCAGAATTTGAAAAGCTTTCCCTTCATGTTCCTTGATAAAGAAGGTTTTGCAACATCACTCACTACATTAAGATGCTCTCTTAGCTTCAGGGGTCTGAAAGCATTTTTATTATGTTGCAACATTATTTATCCTTCCTGTATACAAGGGTACAAAGCTTCAGCAATCAAAAGAGAAAAAATCTTTCTAGTGTCTAAAACAAAGCTATAGTCCATCTGTCTGCTACTGCAGAGGTAGAAAGATGACAAAAAAAAAATGGGGGAGAAGCCTGGTGCCTGCCCCCCAAATCCACAGGATGTATGGGGTGGGATGGAGACTGTCTCTCAAGGAGGCACGCACAACTCACAATCAGACCCTTTTCCTCACCCCCCAACCCTATGTCCTGAAACTGCATTTAAACAGGCCACATTTCACACCTGGCTCCCTCTAAGAAGCCCCATCCATTGGAGTCACGTGGTCATCAAAGAATGGCCTGTTATGGAAAGAAAATCATCTCACAGATGTAACAATTAACTAGTGTCAACAGACAACATTCATTGTGGGGAAGTGTATAAATTCTGATTTTTTAAAATAATGGAAATGAATTTGTATCAAAAGTCCCCAAATTGCCTTGTAACAGAAACTTAATCTAAATCAATTTAGGATGAATGTAATTGAAATAAGATTTTTCAGATGACTCAGGGTTGCCCCTAGGTATTCTTGACAGAGCTACATAGACACTGCAGGAGGTATTTTTAACACCACCTAGGGGTGGAGACTTTTGCTGATTGCTTGTTATTGTCTATCCACCCTAGAATCTGGCACAGGCTGTTTGGCTCTATCCCAGCTGGAAATGGCAGTCATGGATATTTTCAATCTGGCCCACCAGTGGCAAGTCATTTGTGTGTTGTTTGACCCGAAGTTGATGTCTTGTTGGGTTAACCATCAGTTTCTCATGGTGCCTTCTGCATTCTTGGTAGGGGTCTCTTTGGCTTCCTTCCTTACATGGCTAGAGCGTTTTCTACTTTATCATTGCCAAACCAGACATCACAGCAACCTCACTGCCTCCATGAATTTCACCTAGGAAATAATGCACAGGAATCACCTGCCCCTTCTGGGAGATTTTCCTTCTGCACATGGGTCTGTTGATCCGGGGCTGGGGGCTGATGCACAGAGCACAGAGCCCTTCCTCTGAGACTTTCCACAGCCTCTAACTCTAATTTGGTCTGCTTCCTCCTGTCTGAGAAATCTGTTGCTGAGTGTTTTAGTTTGTAAAAGCTGCCGGAATGCAATATACCAGAAATGGAATGGCTTTTAAAAAGGGGAATTTATTATGTTGCAAGGTTGCATTCCTAAGGCCATGAAAATGTCCAAGCTAAGGCATCCAGGGAAAGATACCTTGATTCAAGAAAGGCTGAAGGGTCCAGAGCACCGCTGTTGGCTGGAAAGGCACATAGCGACATCTGCTAGCTTTCTTTTCTTATATCATAAGACTTCCCTGGGCATGCCTTCCTTCTGCATCTCCCAAGATCTCTGGCTGTGTGGGCCCTGTTGGCTCTGAGCTTTTTCCAAAATGATTCCCTCTTAAAGGGCTCCAGTAAGTGACCCCACCTTGAAGGGGTAGAGACACATCTCCATGGCAACCATCTAAACACAAGTTATCACCCACAATTGGGTAGGTCACATCTCCATGGAAACAAACCAAAAGATCCCACCCAGCAATACTGAATGGGGATTAAAGAACTTGGCTTTTCTGGGGTACATAATAGCTGTAAACCGGGACACTGAACATGGTGACAATCTTTCTCCTCAGCTTCTAGAACATCATCATCACTTGTACTTAAAGTTTTCATTTCTTCATTCATTCATTCACTCCATTCCTCCTCCCACAAAGCAATAATCAAATGTGGTTGTTGTGTCCCTTTTGATTTGTGTGTTTTCTTGCAAAATGCATAGGATTGCTTAGTGTACATGCATTTTCATTTATATAAATGCTTTGGTTATAGATTTTCTTGGTTGTAAGTCTTCTTTGATCAGCACTCTGGTTTCAAGATCTATCTATGCTGCTGAGTGTACATGCAATCCCTTGTTGCCAAGTGTCCTCGTGTGTACACCTGCCATACTTTACTCATTCATTGCCCTAGTGGCCGGCACTCAGACTGCTTCCAATTTCTTGTCTCACAAATAAGGCTATAATAATGGTCCTCATGAATATTTTCTTATAGACCTATGTGAGATTTGCTTTGGAAACAATATCCAGGAGTGAAATTGAAGGGTCATGGGATGTGTGTATACTTAGTTTGAGTAGGTTGTAGTATTTTGCTCTCCAGGATGGCTGTGCAGTCTACACATTGTCACCGGTGGATCATGAGGGTTTGCATAGCCCAATCACCCCTGCACAAGACAGTCTCCAGCTTCCTAAATTGGACAAGACTTTAATTTACGGTAAAATGATAACTCCTTACTATTTTGCATTTTTGTAATGACTATTTGAGCTTAAGAATGTTTTCATATGCTGGTTGCCCCTTTGGGTTTCTCTTCTTTAAATTCATATCCTTGACCAATCGTTTGATTGTGGGTACCATATTTTTCTGGTTGATTTCTAACCATCCTTGTATTTTCTAGATATTAATCCTTTGTGGGTTTTAAACATGACAAATATCATCTCTCATTCTCTCATTGGTCTACTAACTTTGTCCATGGTGTATTTCATTGGTCTTCTTTTCTCTCTCTCCTTTCTTCAGTCTTGGGAACCCTAATCTAGTTTGGGCAGGAAAAAAGACATTAGATAGGGCATCAGCATTTCTAAAATTTTAGAATTTAGAATTTAATTCCAATATTTTCTCATTGTGACCTTCCTCTTCTGGCACAATAAAAGCTGGTTTACCTTAACTAAAGGGAAAGAAACAAAGAAATAAAAATTAAATGTAGGATAAAACCCCACAAGTTCAAACTTTACAGAATTATCTGACCACATGTCCACTGGACAATCCCATGTATACATGGTGTTCATAGTCGTTTAGATTTTCCATAGCAGAGCACCACATCACTAGAAAACCTTTCTATTTCATGTATTGGCCGCCCTCATAGTAGCGGATGTGTACAGTGGCGATGTAGCATTGATGTGCTTTACTCTGATGAAAGACGTTCCATCAAGTGTGGTAGATTGAGATGTGTATCTCCAAAAATGCCATGTTCTTAATCTTAATCGAATTAAGATTTGAATCCATGGTCAACAGGATGCTTTGAAGACGTTCTTTTGGGTAAACGTGTGGCCTTAATCTGGATTACAGGAGTCTGTCATAAACAGAAGAAATTCAGATACAGTGAAGAAAAAGCGGAAGGGAGGAGCCGGAAGCCAGAAGCCGGAAGCTGGGAGCCGGGAGCCGGAAGCCGGAAGCGGAAGTCAGTGAGAACCTGGAAAGGAAAGGCGCTTTCACCGCAGTGTGGCGGGACAGCTTAAGAACCCAAGGGTTGACAGAGGCCACCATCGAGAACGCTACCACTCCCAGGAGGGAGTAGATCTTCTAGCCAAGCCTTGGTTTGGACTTCTGGCCTTTAAAACTGTGAGTTTAAGCCAATTCTTTGCAGGCACTAATCCTAAGATCTTACAAACTAGAACACCTGAGAAACCACACAGCCCAGTCAGCTGGGGATGAGTGTTCTCAATTCCCCTCAACCATAGTTTCCCTGCAGTCTCTTGAGTTACTTTCTCGGGGGAGGGGGGAGATTTAAATTAAATTTTCTTTGTTGTTATTCACTGATCTTGCTCACATTCGATTTCCATGTTTGGTAAATTCCTCATCTTGAATCTAAGTGCAAATAATACCAGCAGTAGAGTAGTAAAAGTAAAAGAAGTCAGACTCTGGAATAAGATAGATCTAGGTCCTAAACTTGGCTCTGCAACTTACTAAATAAGTAATTTCTTCTTTCTCTGATCCTGTTTCCTCAATAGTGAATTATAGAAATTAATACCTGCCTCATAGTGCTGTACTGAGGTAAATAAAATATAATGATGTACATGAAAGGTTTAACACAGTAGTTGGCACAAAGCAAGAGCTCAGTGTTAAAGCTTATTATTGTTATTTGCCATATTATTCAAGGGTCCAAGTGCTGCCCACCTCATTGTTGTGTAATTTCACTCTGTAGTGACCTGGAAATATAGTCGGGCGAGAATCTGGTGTACTGTGTGACATTTTACCAACGCAAGCAGAAAAACAGCTTCCTTCTAAGGAACAACTTTCACCTGCAAAAGAGCTTTTGAATATTGTGCCAGACATTGCAAGCAATTCTAACACATGAAATCTGAGATGTTGAGCAAACCTTGACAGGGCCGTTTCTCTGGGGGCTCTAGAGGATTTGAACAGGTGCACAGTCTTGACCTTACATCGCGATGGTGCAGTTTTTCACAGGCAGGAGGCATGATTGTGAAGGTCTAAGACCAGGAGGCCATGGCCCTGGGAAATTGGAAGCTTGAAAAATGAGCATTCGAAAGGTGAAAATGCTTCATCTGGTTATTGGGGAAGGAGGGAGAAATTCTCTCCAGGTGTAGGGCCTTCAAATCTCATCTGGATGCGCTTTGTGCACCCACCAAGGTGTCCTTGGCTTGCTATTGAATAGCTCCGCTCTTTGAGCATGTAGAGGAGGGGAGGAGGGTCTTACCCTTCATCATGGAGATAAGATGATTCTAATCGGGGTTTGGGTGACATGTAGGCAATGGCATTGATTTATTGAAGAAGTTGTGGGTTTTTCCCTTTCCGATTATAACATCATGTATATTCCAATAAAAACAAGGATTATAAAAACATGTATATTCAAAGGAAAGCGTAGAGAAATGTGAAAAAGAAAATAATCTCCATAGTTTCACTCACCATCCTACCTACAAGAAAAAGCCAAGACATGCTTTTGTGGGCTTTCTCTTTCTCTCAATTTTTATTTTTTTTTAACAACTTTATTGAGGTGTAATTTATTTGCTATAAAAATCACCTGTTTTAATTGTGAAGTTCAATGATTTTTAGTAAATTTACTGAGTCCTGTAACCATCACCATAGTCTATCTAATTTCAGAACATTTTCATCACCCCAATAAGATCCTTCATGCCCATTTTCATCCCAGGTAACCATTGATCTACTTTCTATCTCTGTAGATTTTTTTTTTCTGAATATTTAATGAAAATGAAATCATAAAACACATGGCCTTTTGTGTCTGGCTTCTTTCCCTTAGCATAAAGTTTTTGAGGTCCATTCATGTTGTAGCATACCTCACTATTTCATTCCTTTTTATTGTGACATCCATGTGGATATCTCCTGTTTTGTTTGTCCGTTTATCCACTTATGGACATTCGGGTAGTTTCCAGTTTTGGGCTATTATGAATAATATAGCTAAGGACATTCGTGTGTTGGCCTTTAAGTAGAAGGTAGCCTTTCTAGAGAAAATGTGTTTTCTCTAGAGTAATACATAGGAGTAGAATTGCTAGATCATTGGGCAAACATATGTTCAACTTTTTAAGAAACTGCCAACCTTCTATCCAAAGTGGCTTTACTAATTTGTGCTCCCACCAGCAAGGGATGAGAGTTCCCATCTCTTCACCTTCTCTTCACCTTCAGACATTATTGTCTGCCTCGTGGATTATGACCAGTCTAGTAGTTGTGAGATCTATTTGTATCTTTGCATGACTATTTCACCCAAAGAATCATTAAGATGTAAACTCAGAAGTCCTAACTCACCCCTTATCACATGAAGAAACAAGCTCTGCTTTTCTGCTAATCATAGAAACAGGTTTTGCTTTTGTTTTGTTCTTTTCTTTGTTCCTTCTTCTCTCCATTAACAAACTCACGTGTATTTGAATACATACTGCATGTGTCAAAGATCAGTTATTCTACTTAAACCTGGTGCAGCAAGTTGCTGACACAGGTGAGATTGTTTTCCCTTCCCATACTCATGCACATTTTGTTCAGCACTTTTGCTGAATGCACACAAGGCCTCAGAATCCTTCCCAACACAGATCTCCAAGCAGTAGCTACTAACGAATTGAACATGGCATGAAGGATGAAATTGATTTGCCAAAATTGAAATATAAAGTTCTGTATTTTTTCTTCTTCAACAATTAAATTGAAATCCTACTCTTGTATTGAACAATCTTCATAAAAAAATTTAATGGTCTGTAATATTCCATCATATTAATACATTATAATTTATTTAACCATTTATTCTGTATGCATAGCTTTTCCTTGGTTTGCTACAGTGGATATTTTTGTATATCCTAGAAGGAGAATTATTAAGTCAAATAGTAAGAGATGTTTGAGTCTCTCAGTGCATCATCAAGGTGTTCAAAGAGAATAACTTCAATTTTTACCCATTTTTCTGATGGACAGAAGTCTGGGGTGGTGATGGTTCAGCCTTTCTCTGTAATGCCAAAAAGCTGTGAGTTTTCTTAGATTTCTTTGTAACCTTTGGATTTACATGACCTCCTTGGAAGTTCTTCCTCAGTTTATCATGTAAATAAACTTGTCCTGATTTTTCTATTCAAAATCACAGAAGCGTTATTTCCCCTTTGTGTTCGCCCTAGAAATATCCTGCAAAAGCCTGTCTGTGCATTTGTGGAGCATGCCTCTTGTGAGGAGTAGAAACTGGGAAGCCCAGCACCCTTCCTCCCCAACACTGTTTCAGCTTGCAGCCAAGCAGAGAAGCTATGAGAGAGTCGCTGCAACTGGGCAAGAGCATGAGGTGTTACAGGCATTACACCTGTCGTGTGCTCTGGTCTCACCTCCAGTTTCCTGGAAATACGACCAGCTCTGAGGATGCCCCAGGAGGTGTGGATCCCTCCTATCAGGGTCAGAAATGCCACCTTTACCTGGGGTCTGAGTGAGAAATCCAGGAGTGGGGTGGTAGGCATTATGTTTCTATCACCCCTGCCGCCCCCCCCAATATCTACCTGTCCTGTTTAGAAACAGCTCTTCAGCTACCCCACTTTCCTTCAAGAGTTCAAATAGGCAGATGGGGCCAAGTGACACCAAATAGGATTTTCATTGTTGTTCTCCACTTTTTGAAGCCATTCTAACAGCAAATTGAGCTCATCATGATTTAACGTTTCTACACTAAATGGATTTTATACCAGAAAGCCAGTGCCACGAGGGCAGGCTTCTCAACTGCACCCCGATTGCCTGTGCCCCGAAAGTGTTCAGAGTGTATGTGAAATAGCCTCAACACAAATGATAGCTGCTACAATAGTTTATTGTTGTTCTTATTGAAAAGAATACAGGACATAAGGCCATATTTAGACACAATTGTTTTCCAAAGAAACTATTATGTGTAAGCCCAATTGTATTAGTTTCCCATTATTGTTGTAATAAATAGCCACTAACTTAGTGGCTTAAAAGAACACAGATTTATTCTACCGTTCCGGAGGTCAGAAATCCAAAATGGGTTGGGTAGGCTGCCTTCCTTCTGGAAGCTCTAGGGGAGTATCCATTTTCTGGCCTTTTGTAGTTTCTCGAAGCTGCCTGCATTTCTTGGCTCACAGCCCCCTCCTCTACCTTCAGAGCCAGCAGCGTAGCACCCTCCAGCCTCTCTCTCTAGGCTTCCGTCATTGGGTGCATTCTCTGTCTTTGACCTTCCTGCTTCCCACCTGGTCCTTAATAGGACGTTGTGATTATATTGGGCCAGCTTAGGTAACCTAAAATAATCTCCCCATCCCCAAATTCTTAACTTAATCACTCTGCAAAGTCCATTTTGTCAGGCAGTTATACATTCACAGGTTCCGGGGATTGGGGTTAGGATAGCGTTTTTTTTGTTTATAATGTTTTTTGGTTGGGGGGTGGGCATTCTTCAGCCCTACCCAAAAAATAAACTGGGGCTGTTGTGGTTGAAGCTGGAGCAGGGTCCCCAAGCCTTCTCACTGGCCTCTACCCAGCTCCATGTATTCCCCACCCACCCAGATGAGTTCCAAGGCCACAGTGGCTGGGATTACGACCACGGGGAAACCCCACCTCTAAAATCACTGTTGGCTGGCACATCCCAGGATGTAGAAGAGAATGCATATTCAATGCCAAGTCCCAAATTCGCTATAATATTTTTGAAAGGGAAACATAAGAAAAACCTTCCGGCTGAACTGAACTGAACTGCTAATCTGGACTCAGCTAAATCCTGGAGTGGGTCCTGAGCTTCACTGGCTGGGTCTGGGGCAAGGCACTCAAGGCCTCTGAGGTCTCAATTCTTTTTTGTTTTTTCATTTGTCAGATGGAACAGTAACAGTCACTGTCCCGGGTAGAAGATATGGTCAAAGGAGATAAAATATGTTAAAGGACCTAATATTCATCTGTATATCCCAAACGATGCCTGCCTTCCATTCCCCTCTCCTTATAACCTGCCCGACCCCCTTCCCCTGCCACACACACACAGCAATGCCAAATAAATAGGGCACCATGGAGACACTGAATGCTTATCTGGAGACAAAAGAAAAACAGCAAATATTCTGGAACTAGATAATGGTGATGTTGCACAGCTTGGTGATTCTCCTGAAAACCACTGAATTGTATGCTTTCAAAGGAGAAATCGCGTGGTATGTGAATTAGAGAAAAAAATAACAGAAAGATATTTAACTGCAATTTATACATACCTCATAAAGTAAATTTAGAAATGTATTTTAAAAATATATAAACCAGCAACCAAACTACACACATACCTAGACTCAGTTCAGTAAAAAGCTTCATAGGTGTGCTGGTTTGAAAGGATGTATGGACCCTGGAAAAGCCATGTTTTAATAAAAAAAATCCCATTTCATAAAGGCAGAATAATCCCATTCAATACTGTATGTTTGAAACTGTAATCAGATCATCTCCCTGGAGATGTGATTTAATCAAGACTGCTTGTTCAGCTGGATTAGGTGATGACATGTCTCCCCCCATTTGGGTGGGTCTTGAGTGGTTTATTGGAGTCCTATAAAAGAGGAAACGTTTGGATAATGAGAGATTCAGAGAGAGCAGAGCAGAATGACATAGTTACGAAGCAGAGCGTCCATGAGCCAGCGACCTCTGGAGATGAAGAAGGAAAACGCCTCCCGGGGAGCTTCATGAAACCGGAAGCCAGGAGAGAAAGCTAGCAGATGATGCCGTGTTCACCATGTGTCCCTCCAACTTAGAGAGAAGCCCTGACTGTGTTCACCATGTGTCTTCTCAGCTGAGAGAGAAACCCTGAACTTCATCAGCCTTCTTGAACCAAGGTATTTTTCCCTGGATGCCTTAGACTGGACATTTCTATAGACTTGTTTTAATTGGGACATCTCTGCCTTAGAACTGTAAACTAGCAACTCATTAAATTCCCCCTTTTAAAAGCCATTCTGTTTCTGGTATATTGAATTCCGGCAGCTAGCAAACTAGAACAATAGGGTTGTAGTGAAGATTGATAAAAGGGATTTGTAATAAACATATAAAATATAACATGCCTGCTCCAACAATAACTGAAAATCAAGTTCCTCTTACAGTCTTTATTTACCCTGAACTCCCGGGATGGTGAACATAACATATGCAAATGCTTCTCTTTGAAAATGTATCATTGATGGATGCCTGCCGAAGCACTGAGACGAGTGTCGGTAGTTGGGGGAGGCAGAAAAGAGGCTTACGTTTTCTCCCGGGGTTGCTGGGGAGGTGAACACCTCGTTCCTGTACTCATGAGGTCAAGCAAATCCTCACCACAGCTCTAGAGCCAAAATGCCAACTCTACTAACTGCCATTGAAAACCAGCCTCTTAACTTGCATTTACCAAATGTCTGTTCTGATCAACTACAGAATAAATTTTCCAGATATTTTGCACTGCTTCAAGCTATTTATTAAGTTGGACACAAGTAAGTTACTATTGGGAGTGTTTGGTTTTTTTTTCCCCTAATCTTCTCATTTCCATTCCATTTAAAGGGGTAAAGTACAACGTTATTTCCGCCGAGAGTCTGAACAACTAGCTTTCTAAACGCACTCGTGAGCAGCCCTTCCTCTGCTTCGCGGCCGTGAATGACCCCCCCCATTGCCCACAGGATAAAGTAGAAACTGCCGCTGTTGATGACTAGAGCTCACCTGACACCTCTTCCCATGCCAGGAGAATTTCTCCCTTTCCCTTCTTCACATCTGTCTGTGAGCACAAACCCACACAGGGCTCTAGCCCCACAGATGTACTTGTCAGTTCCTGGACATGCCCAATATCTGTTTGCATCAGCACAATTGTCCATGACATTTCCTTTGACCCACATGCACTAATGCCTCTGGTCAACTCCTCTTCATCCCATGAAACACCAGGTGCTTACTCCATAAATCTTTCCTTGACTTTTCCAGGCAGAGTGAAGATGCTTTTGTCCTCCCAGACCTTGTAGTTCGCCACTTCCCTGCAGTAGTTATCATTTTGCTATTGTCATTTACCTGGCTGTATCTCTCACTAGAAAGTAAGCTTTGGAGATAGGGTCTGTCTTATAGTTATATCTTCAGTATTTCCTACAGGTCATGGACTATATAATAAGCTCTCAAAAAGATGAGACCTCCCATCCCCCCATTCAAATAGGACAAGGTGATTTGGGTTTCAGAAACTCATCCCCATCAAGGCAGTCCTTGTTTATTGGTTATTTACTGGGCAGAGGGGTATAAGTTGATAAACTTTTACTGCAGGTAAGAGAAAAAAATGCCTAAAAGAGGTTTAAATAAAAGTGGTTTATTAGCGTCCGCGATAAGAAGTCCAGGGGTAGGTGTACTTGTCAGTTTTTCATTGGGTTGTTTAACTGTGCCAGTTTTTCATTGGGTTGTTTCTTTTCTTATTGTTGAATATGCTTGCCTTTTTGTTTTTAAATGGTGCCTTTTGGAAAACAAGAGTTTGATTTAATGAAGACTGATTTATCAATTTATCCCTTTATGGGGCATGTGGGCTCCGTTCCCTATAAAGCAATGTCTTACACAGAGTAAACAGGTTTGCTTGTCTGTTAGTTGGAAATGGTTTTTGTGTATCTGGAGATGCCTTCCCATTCTTGCCTGGCCTGGCACCTGGAATCCATCCCATACCATTTTCTTCTGAGCTTTTTACAATGTATTGATTAAGGAAAGGAAGGTGTCTGAATGCTAGATACTTTGTGGAATAATATCATGCAACTTGAAAGCAAGAGTAATTGATAAAGGAAGAGAGAATTTTTTTTAAGTTTTATTAGTGAAGTTGTGGGTTTACAGAACAATCATGCATAAAATACATATCCACCCCGGTTACTAACACCTTCCATTTGTTTGTAACATTTGTTACAATTGATGAAAGCTCATTTTTATAATTGTACTATTAATTATAGTCCATGGTTTAACTTAGGTTCATGTTTGTATAGAGCAGTTTCATGGATTTTCAAAAAACATTTTATTCTATTACCATAAATATATCCTAACATTTCTCCCTTTAAACCAATTTAGATGCATATTTCAGTGCTGTTAATTATGTTCATAATAACATATGAATCCATTACCAAACATTTCCATTGTTCCAAATAGGCATGGAATGATGGAAATGATCTAGAATTCTGTGCATTTTAAGCCTACACTCCCTACACTCCCTATTGTCTAGTCCCTCCCCACCCCTTGCAACCTTTATTCTAGATTTTGACTCTATGAGTTTGCTTATTTTAACTGTTTTGTATTAGTGAGATCATACCGTGTTTGTCCTTTTGTGTCTAGCTTGTTTCACTAAGCATGTTGTCTTCAGGGTTCATTCATATTGTTGCATATGTCATAATTTCATTCCTTTTTGTAGCTGAATAATACCCATTGTGTTTAATACCACATTTTGTTTATCGATTCATTGATTGATAGACACTTGGATTGCTTCCATCTTTTGGCAATTGTGAATATGCTAATTGTGAGTGCTGTTATGGACATCGGCATGCAAATATCTGTTAGAGTCACTCTCTCAGTTCTTCGGGGTATATACCTAGAAGTGGGATTGCAGGTCATATGGTAGTTCTATATTTAACTTTCTGAAGAATCACCAAGCCGCACTATTTTACATTCCCACCAGCAATGAATGAATGTTCCCATTTCTTCGCATCCTCTCCAACACTTGTAATTTTCTGTTTGTTTGTTTTTTTTAAATAGTAGACATTCTAGTGGCTTTGAAATGATATCTCATTATGGATTTGATTTGCATTTCCCCATAGCTAATAATGTTGAACATCTTTTCACATGCTTTTTGACCATTTGTATATCTTTGGAGAAGAGTCTGTTCAAGTCTTTTGCCCATTTTTCAATTGGGCTGTTTACTGTTTTGTTAAATTGAAGGATTTCTTTACATATCTAGATATTAATCCCTTTTTGGGTATGTGGTTTCCAAATATTTTCTCCCATTCTGTGGGTTGTCATTTTATTGTTGTGGTAATGTTTTTTTGATGCACAAAGTTTATTAATTTTGATGAGGTCCTGTTTATCTATATTTTCTTTTGTTGCCTGTGCTTTGGGTGTAAAATCTAAGAAAACATTGCCTGTCACAAAGTCTCGAAGATGCTTCCCTATGTTTTCTTCTAGGAGTTTGAAGAAACCTTTGATCCATTTTGAGTTGACTTTTGAATAAGGTCTGAAGTAGGAGAATCTTGAGTTGCACAGAAACCTTGTAATCCCCCTTGGCAGAGGGGCTGCATGTCATAATGACCAACAGCATTGGGACTTTGGAGTCAGAACTGAGGGAATTCGGTCTTTTTTACCCTCTCTAAGGCACCATTTCCTTATTTTTAAGATGTGTAAAATAATATTGCTCTCTTTATATGTTTGTTTTATGAATTAAATCTCAGTAATGTTGATTGGTATGGAGCAAGAGTCGGCTTTCTAGGGTGCAGGACGTTTGCACAGATGCACACATACATACAAATTCACCAAGGGGTGCTCTTAGAACTAGACACTGTAGTGTACATAAATTTTGTCTCAGTTTTTTAAAAAATGCATTCCTTGGTGTGGCATCACAGTGCCTAGGACCTAGCCCTTCCTATTGTGCTCCACTCCTCTTCTCCAACCAGTAAGTCCCTGAACAAAACAAGGAATTATCTTCCCATCAGGACTTTGCATATTCTTTATATCCTGGAAAACTGCTCCATGATCTTCAGATGCCACTTTAGATGTCATTTCCTCCCAAGGTAATTTTTTTTTGTCGCCCTTCTCTCAAGGCTGCATTAATTAGGTGTGCCTCTCCCCACCGAGGGCATAGGGTATTCACCCTTCACCCAAGCTGAATCAGACTTTCCTGTGTTCTTGTCTGTCTCTCTTGCTGGATTCTGAAGTCCGTAAGGGCAGCGACCGACTCTTGCAGCCCATTGCTTGACTCCTTGCAGAGACACCATCCATGCTCCCTGGACTGAATTTCGCATCTCTACTTTCAAAGGAAAAGATGTGACGTCACTGGCCTGGGTCTTTCTCCTCCCCAGACTGTTGGTGTTTACAGGGCTCCTGCTCTTTTGCTAATGCCACCACTGACATGTTCCTTGCATAGGGCCTGCTGGAAAAATTAGATCAGATGGCTTCCCCACTGTAACAAAGGACACTTTTCTAATTAGGGCAATGTTTAATTTACTGTCTCATGGCTTTTTGAATAAATATAAATTGTCATACTAAAGTGACAGGTGTAAAACCCAGGATGGCTGTGTTAGAGAGGTTAATCTGCTGTTAATCAAATCAGTTCTGCTTGACTTTCTCCCGGGGAGTGAGAGATAATGGCCCTGTTTAACTGGAGATTAGCCAGCTTTTGGCTGGAAATCCCTCAGGGTTCACCTGAGCCTCCTTGTGTCTTGTTAGGAATGAAGATATTCAAATATGTTTATAATTAAAGTCAGGCTTTTCTCCGTCCTTTGCCATCCCATGTAAGGACATTTTTCACTGAGTATTTCTGTTTATCAGAAGAGTTTCTTTCTGCATCCTGGAATATTCCTTAAATTCCCTGCTCCCTTCCTGCTATTCTGAATTCCTGCCATTATAGGGCTGGCTGATTCAACTCCTTTTGTTGCTCAGCACAGCAAAGTTGGGGTGATTTGGGCATGATGTGGGAGAGACCTTGCCTTGTCCTTGGCATGGCCACACAAGCACACCTCTGGTCTAAGAAGAGAGGTGCTGCAGCAGAGGCCAAGGGGCTGGAACACAAACCCTGTGCTGATTTGGGGTCTAGGAGAGCAAGTGAAGCCTGAAATGTGGAAACAGAGCATTCTTCTTAACTTTTACCTGGAGCGTGGCATAGCTTTGCTAACATGAGGACTGGGAGAAGAGTTTTGCTGTGGAACCTCAGGGATTAGCAGTTTCAAGAGCACTGGGATTCTTCCCCTCTGGCAGAGAAAACATCAGTCTCATGCTGGGCTCCAGCTCTGGGCATGAGGCCGCATCAGCAGGCAGCACGACAAAGCTGAGTTAGAGGAGAAGAAATACCCCACTTTGGGACTCTTAGAATTATCCCAGGAAGATTTTTGTAGGGATTGACAGCGTCATTATGCAGGTGGGGGGAGAGATAACAAAATATGGACCTTCACCGTTTATGAAAACCAACCCCATTAAAGGAAGGTGATATAAAGGCTTGGTCAAGACTGAGGACTACTGAGTCAGAATGTTAGGTTCAAATCCCCATGTGAAGGGGCTATGGGCAAACCATGTAACCATTTGGAGTCTCAGTGGCCTCAGACATAAAATGGGATTGTTATGATTATATAAGATAATATGCATAACACACTTAAAATTGTGTCTGTCTGTTACTCAATAATCATTAGTTATCCCCATCATCGTTACCATCATCGTCCTCAACATCATCCTCATCATGACTGAGAGACTGAATATACAAATGGACAACAACCAGGCAATTTATAAAAAATAGAACTATGACCCGCGACTTGCGGGAACCAGCCCCGGAAACCAAACCACAACCTCTGAAGCAATCGGCCTCAAATACAGGACTTAATCACTAACTTCCAGCTTCTCTAAATTTTGCCTCTACTTCCAGCTTAGGATCAACCAGATAAGTCACATATGCCTCCCGCACCAGTCACATGGGATGCCCACCCCTTCTGGGTGGTCCACATCCAGCTTCCCCATTCCAGCAGTCTCCAGTCACAGCACACCTGAAGCCTTGGCCTTTTCCACTCTTAGAGCTTTGACAGCCTTCTGCCTGCCTTTGATTCTCTGCTAACGCAAGTGATGGTGGCTGACTCCCTTGCTTTGGTAGCTCTGAATAGTCTTTACTTGTTCTCATTGGGATAGTCTTCATTGATTTCCACGTCACCGTCATTGTCATTGCCTTTACCGCCATCACCGCCATCACCGCCATCAGCAGCAGCATCCTTCTCATCACCATCATCGACACCATCATCAGTGTTAGTTCCTGTAGACTGAAGACATTCAGATTGCGTTGGTGTTATCACTCCCGCTTCATAGGAGAGGAAAGCACTGATGAAAAACATAGACTTGCCTGAGCCTGAGACCGCGTAGTTAATTGGGGTGGGACCTAGAATTTGAACCCAATCCTGAAGCCAATGCTAAAACCCAGTGCGTCTTCCAGAAAAAAGCATTGATACAGGAGCAAAGAGCTTATGAAGCGGGTGACTGAATCACAGTAAATACTCTAGGATTCTATACCTCCATTAATTTAAGAAGTTTCTTCGTTACATGGTTGGTTGGTTTCAAAAGAAAAACCATGTTCCTCATTACTTGAATTCTGAGATTCCTTTTTTCATTCCCCACCTGTAGATGAATGAGGTAATAAGAACGGACATGTTTTCCTGCATCTTTCCAGCCAGCATCACATTGTTACTCTCTCCCGTGACCCGGAATTGTCTCTGGATTTTGGAGAGGCAAAACAATGTATCCACTTATTTTCTCATAACTCACCCAGCATGTAAAACAAACAGCTAGGCTGGTATGTCTGAAGTGCTGTGTCTGGGCAAAACAAGGAGGAAAGACGGGCTTGCTCTTCTATTTATGGACTATAAACCCTTTACAGTGGCATTGATGAAGGGTTTATAGTCAGTACACAAGCTGGTTACACCATAAATTGTAATGTTATATGATAAACCAGGACTTTATAGCAGTAGTAGATATCAAGGAAAAGAATGAGTTGGAGTCTGAAAGGATCTATCATTGAAGATACTTGCTGCAAGTTTAAATATTCAAGCTTGTTTTCGTCTTCATTTTATTCAAGCATTGGATAATTCATGTTCTTCCAAGTGGGGATTTATAG
Source organism: Myrmecophaga tridactyla (assembly GCA_004026745.1). Lineage (NCBI taxonomy): Eukaryota > Metazoa > Chordata > Mammalia > Pilosa > Myrmecophagidae > Myrmecophaga > Myrmecophaga tridactyla. Next base: position 90,072 of record PVIY010003723.1, read on the forward strand.
ATTTACCTAGAGATCAACTGTGTAAAAAACACACACACAAAAAACAGAAGGCCCCACGAATGGCAAATGGCATAGTCATGATGTGGAAGAGAAAAAGAAGAGAAGAAACACTGAATTATTCAAGCGTTTGGACTTTCTGTTTTCACACTGGCAGATGACAGGTGAGGCCTGCCCCCCCTCTGCACCCCCCAGTTTGGGCCTGTTGATATGACACTTTTGTAAGACATCTTGCTTACTATATCCAGAAACAGAAAATATTTACAAGGGAAATGTGTTGAACATAACTTAATTGCCTCTAGTTTACATTAAAGCTAAAAGCAGCAAGATGTCAACAAATGTTAATTTCCCAGCCTCTTTAATGGGAGCACACTCTTTCAGCATCCTATTCTGTCCTTATTCATTAAGGAGCCCAAATTGCTAATATTTACTTATTACTTATTTATATTTTCATTTGAAAGTAAAAATAAGCTCATTTGCCATAATAACAGCTTAATATTTCCAGTGCTAAGAAACTGTCTTTTTAAAGGTTTCTATTAATGGCCTTTCAGAAAAAGAAATCAGAGAATTTTCACATTTTGCATTGGAATATGAGGAAAGTATCGTTAACTTGGAACATATTCATAATTCACTTTGGTGCTTACTTAGTGCTAGGAAAGAAGGTGCCCTGAATTCAGAGGCAGGAAATGACTTAATGTTAACTGAAGGCTAATAATACCTACCTGCAAAGGGTGAGACCTAAGAGGAGCCATTGCAGAATCTAGAGTCTCATCTCTTGCAGCCCTGAGATCTTTGGAATTGACCTGCTAAGAGGTCCCAAGTTCTGTGACCAGAAGCTGTCGACTCTGAGGTGGGTGGCCTAAGTTCCTGGATTTAAGTTGGTAGAGCTCTTGGGTGTATGCCAGAGTCTGAATTGCCATAGATGGCTTGTACCTGGATTCCTGGAGGAATCCTCTGTCCACAGTGACCCCTCCTAACCCAAACTAGTCCCAGTTTGCCTAGGACCCTGGTAGGTTGTATAGCTGAAGAGAAGGAGGCAGTGAGAGAGATGGAGCCACCTGCGCAGTGGTAGAAGTTGAGGAATGCATATCCAACCAACTGGGTCTGGAGCAGGAAAGGATGTCACTGAGTAGGTGGGCAGTTCTGATGAATTGGGCATGGCTTGCCTGTAGATATGCATCGAGAAGTGTGTGTGTGTGTGCTTTTTAATAAAATGTATATTTAAACATCATTTTAAAAGTTTATCCATAGGCTACCTTAACTCATGCTGTCTGCCAAAGATAAATATCATGTTCTGGGAAACATTATACTTAAAGCTATTCTGATGCCATTTTTCATTCTCCCAGTTTATAAGAAAAATACAGTCACTAACAATGACCACAGTTAGTGTTTCACAAAAGTACACACTACAGGTGGTAGAAATCGAATGGTAATGACGGTAATTGCTTTGGAGGCTTCTCCATCTTAACAAAGGGTTGTCCTACTCAAGGGAAAAGTGTTATGAATAATTGCGTGTCACTTTGTCGTGGCTCATTTTAGCCTTTGCAGAGAATCCACACACCTGTTGCTTTCTTTTATTCTCATTGTCTTGCTCTCGGTTGGGCAGGTCAAGTGTTAACTCCATGATGAGATGAGAAAATTGAAGCGATGGAAGTTTAATGGCATGTCCACATTCACCCAGAAAACATGTAATGGAGCTAAGGTTTTAATTCACATCTCTCTATGATAATATTGAATTCCTTAGTAAGGAGCAGTAGGAGAATTGGATGGTTTATAATCTAGAGAGGTCTTCATTCTCACCTTGAAAGGTGAAAATCTTTTATCTGTCTCCTTCTGTTATCTTGGTGTGAACCACTCATGGCTACTCAACTGATTTATCCCACTAAGCTTTTGCTCTCTAAACCGTCTCATTCTGACTGTGTACTTTTAAAATATACCAAACTCTTGGTCAGGCAATGGTGGTGCAGTGGCAGAGTTCTTGCCTGCCATACCGGAGACTCAGGTTTGATTCCCCGTGTCTGCCCATGTAAATAAAAGAAAAATTATATACTGAATTCCGGATGCACTCTTTGGTGATGCTGATTTATTTGATTGGATGGTGCCTGGAAAATGGCATTTAAAAACACAAGTACCTCGGGTAACTAAGGTGTACCCAACTTTGAGACCCACTGCTTTAATAGCATGACATTACCCAGGAGATTGTTAGAAATTCAGAATCCCAGGTTCCTTCCTTCCTTCCCAATCAGAATTTAGCAGTTTAACAATTAGTCCCCCAGGTGATTTGTGTGTGCATCACAGTTCGAGAAGCACTGCTCAGTAAGGTCACGTCTCTAACTTGTGCATTTTTATAGGTGATGGGTTTTACCTCATACTGCACTCTGCTCAGGGCTGAGAACTCAATTGACCCTGAAAAAAGATCTTAACGAGTGAAGACAGAGATTGTTTTTAACAATTTGGACCAAAGAAGCTTATGTGGAGTATGACTCATCTGACGAACTTCAGTATCATGCTGGAACTTTCCAAAATGTAGCACATAACTTGGACTAGACTGGAGTCATTGTGGGCTGGTTCCTGAAATTTCCTGGGGTACCCCAGTGTAATTAACTTCGAAATGAAGCAGCCTCTTTACTTGTCCTGTAATATTGGGCAAGTGACTTAGCCTCAGTAAGCTTCCTGTTTGTGAGAGTGAAATAAAATTATATATGCAAATCCCCTAAAACTTGAGAAGAACTCGGAGGATGGTAGCAGATGATTATGGGTTGTTTGAACTCAGGAAAACTTGTTATTATGTTAGGGCATCCATCTCCTCTTCTGTAAAATAAGCCGGGAAGGGATAGTGTTGCCTCAGGACTATATGAGAAAACATGAAAATAATGTCTGGCAGGGTGCTTGGTACTTAGAAAATGCTCACGAAAGTGTTGAGTATCTTTATCTTTACCATCATCACTTTCTTTGATTTATCTCCCAATCTGTTTAGAGTGGTCTTGATTTAGTCATTTTGGTCTAAGAGAACAAAGGCACAGAGAAAAATTTGAAACTCATCTTGCATGCCTTTTCTGTTTCTTCCCTTTCCATCTTCCCCCTAATAGGTAAGGTAATTTTCTGAGTTTCCCTTTTTTTTTCTTGCCATGTCTATGAAACATCAACCTCGCTTCATTCAGACAGCACATCGTTATTGTGTTCTTAATGATTATCTCCCCAAAATTTCTGGCATCAGGAGCAAAGCAAGAATTGACTACGGAAGAAATCTTGGTGATATGCCAAGATTTTAATCACCAGGAATGTACTCTGCCATCAGAGTCACCAGCAAAGCAGGACTGAAAAGCAGGTGGAAATGACACAATTCTGCTGTGTTATGAAAAGTGAGGTGGGAATGGGGCCAAAGTGTGAAAGTCCAGTTTAGAGATGAAAGATGGCAGAAGACCCCATGTCCCAAGGACATCCTAGATCTAAACAGCAAAATCTAGCTAGAGGCAGCTCTCTGGCACACATCTCCTAGCTTGCATTTTCTTCTGAAGGGATACTCCTGATCTTTGGGTCTATGGCTTATTTCAACAGACATTTCCAGAAGAACAAATTAGCTAGCAGCTTCCCTGCCCACCCCACATCCCCTAGTCCCACCCAAAATTGGAGAATCACTCTGCCACCACTCTCTCCTGTGCAGAATTACCCAATTATCTTCTAAATGATAAAAGGGAAATATTCCCTACCAACTGTTCATGGCAGGGCCAGGATGTGTAGTGTTGAAAAACTGTAGAAAAAAAAAGTAAACAGAAGAGTTGCAGAGAGCAGGGGGCAAGCTGTCCACTTATGCCAATCCCAAGGGCTTCAGTCTAAGGCGGGATGGCTTCCCCAACAAATGAAGCCAGTGCAGCTAATAAACTCAGGCACTAATTGCTGGCTGCAGATGTATTAACTGAAGCAACTGCACACAGGCAACCATTAATTATCTAATGAGGCCAGCAGAGTTCTGTTGTGGGGGGAGGGGCTGATTAAATATTAAAGAGTAGCATATGGAAAGTGCCAAGAACAAAAGGTTTCCATGTGCAAAAAAGAAAGAGAGAAAAAGAATGAGTTTTTTTGTTTGGTTTGGTTTTAAAGAGGAGTGTCATCCCTGAATCTGAGAGAGATAAAGTCCCATTGCAAGCACAGGGCTCAAAGTGAGTTCGATGAAATCTGACTTTTGATGCTTTAGCTCAGATGAAAAGGTTACACATTAAAAGGGGTTACAAAAACATTCTAATGTAAAAGCACTGCCTCTTTGTTTAACCTCTTCAGAGCTAGGGTGAATGCCTACTGTTGAGTTATTTCTGCTGCTTTTCATCTGATGTAAATGAACTTTCCCACTGAAGCAAACCACAAGAATTGTTCTGGAGTCCCCACAGAAACTGTTCCCAGCTTAGCCTTTAAGCTTCTCTTCTAGGATTTGCCTTTTAAATCATAAAGTGTTACCATGTACAGGGCACTAACAAAATGCTAAGTACTTGATACAGGTGCACTCATTCCATCCACGAAATAACCTACGGAATAGTAACATCTATTCTCCACATTTCAAAGGCAATGCATTGGAAGCTAGGGAGGGAAGAGACTTGCCCCAAGTGAAATGGCAAGAGAGGAGTAGATCAGAGATTTCAGTCCAGGAGGCCTATTCTAATGTCTTAGACTCTAACCGTTGCACAAATGGCCTCCCAAATATAAGGGCAGTGCACTAGTTCGAATGATGCATGAAGCACTTCTTGTATGACACTTGCTTCTAGTAGAGAAGTAGGGAGCAGAATTGAGTGGCTTTCTGGTTTCTCTTGAGAATGTGTTGGTCAGCCTTCAAGAGCAATTGACATGCAAATGTAGTATGTCATTTCTGACCCCAAGGAAGATTTGAGATGACCAACTGTTCCAGTTTTCTGAATCTGAGAGGTTTCCTGGGACACTCGGACTTTCAGTGTTAAAAACAGGACAAGTCTTAGGTAAACAGGGATGGTGGGTTACCCTAGCAGATGTGGAAGAAAGTTTTCCAGGTCTCTGAATTTAAAACCCAAATATGTTTGGGTAACATTTTACCAGATTTAATTAGAAATTGTGTTAATGAAGGATATCGTTGAAGGGTATCTGGTAGAGGTAGTAGAAAGCTTACATTCTGGTGACTGGGGTTACATTTCCAGATCTGCCTCCACCAGCTGGTCAGTGGTTTCCTCATCCAGATGTCAGTTTCTCACCTAGAAAGGAAGCAATTGATGCTTCTATTTTCTTAGAACTTTAAATTTCTATGACTTCAAAGACAAAAAAAAAAAATCATTCAAATCATTGATGATAATGAACAGCATTCACAGAGTACTTTACAGTTTGTGGAGTATTTAATCTTGACTTTTCTCACTGAAATCTCATCCAGCTTTGATGTACAGGCAAAATGTTGGGCATTGTAGTGAGAAGAAAGAACACTCACTAGTTTGGAGTTACAGAAAGTTATTGAAGCGACTTGCATGAAAAATAAGTCAAGGTGTTAAGTTAAACCATTGACATTTCTCTCATGCCTATTCTAGTTATCAAATATTACATTCCTTGTGCATTTCAATGAAGATAAGACAGAAAAAGCCCCAACTAAAAAGAGATTCGTTCCTTCTTTATATTGGGGAAGAGAGTCTTTGTTTTTTTCATATTGTTTTTTTTCTCTTCCCCAAATCTGTAGTCCAACATAAAGATTATCCCATGCTGCACTGCTTCAGTGAGAAACTACAGAAAAAATAAAATGAGTCTATACTAAGATACATGCATCATGTATGAATCTCAAAACATCATCATGATGAATGAAAGGAGATTCCATGTAGATTAAGTTTTAGAATAGGAAAAATTAGTCAATGGTGAAAAAATGCCAGTTGGTGATTGTTGTAGGGGTAGGGGGGAAAGAAATGAGAAAGGTGGTTGTCTCTGGGTGGTTGGTAGTGGGGATTGAATGGGAAGAAGCAAGCAGCAACTTTCTGGGGTGATAAATTTGAGTCCAGTCTATGCATTTGTCAAAACTCATCATTAGGGACTTGGTAATTGAATTGTGTACCCCAATTGAGACATGGTCTTCATCTTAACCAGCATCCCTGTGTGTGTGAACCCATTGTAAAGAGGTCCTTTTGTAGATGTATTTTTAGTTAAGGTGTGGCCCAGGGAAAGCAGAGTGGGCCTTAATTTAGATTGCTGGAGTCCTTCTAAAGGAAGAAGCTGGAAGCCAGAGTCAGAGAAAGCCACAGGAAGGAGTTGGAAGCCAGAGACGATGAGAAACCCAGAAGAGAAAGGAGAGGAAATGGTTGTATGCTGCGAAAGCCAAAGAATCCAGCAACTGCCAGCCAAGCTAGGGCACCACTGACCTGGGAAAGCAGGCCTTCCAGGCTCCGAAACCATTAGCCAGTGAATTCCTATTGTTTAAACCAACCCATCGTATGGTATTTGTGATCACAACTCAAGAAAACTAAGGCAGGTACTCTTAAATGTGAGCACTTTACTTTATCTAACTTTTGCATTAATGAAAAATAGAACCATGACGTATGTTGAACTCCGGTTAGTCATACACATGCTGAAAGGAAGTGTTTAGGTTTGAAGGTTATGGATGTCTGCAGTTTACTTTGAAATGCCTCCAAAAATAAGACAGAATGATGAATAAAGGATAGAGAGATAGGCAGATAGATGGATGGATAGATCTAGAGATGTTTAGTTAGATAGATAGGTTGATTGATTGATTTATAGATTTAGGTGATAAACCAAATATAGCAAAGTGTTAGTTGTAGACTCTAGGTTGTGAGCCCATGGATAGTCACCGTACAAGTTTGTTTGTAAATTTTCACAATAAAATGCTGAGGGAAATTAATAGACCATACATATTCTTAAAAAGGATCCTATGTTTAGGTAATGCTGCCTGCATCCCTCACCTCTTCCCCCTTGAGGATGCTTAGGGCTCAGAAGTATATTAAAGTCTTGAATGAGTCTTGTGGTTAAAACAAAATAAGTAAACTTTATTTAACCTAACATTTCCTAATGTACTTGGTTACAAAATTCTTGATTCTACTTACTTTTGTATTTTTTATTTCTTTACTACATTGTGGGGCATTCTGCCCTAGTAGAAAACGATATTGACACCTAGGAACAGGTTTCTGATAAGAGTGGATGTTCTTTGAGATTCCTCAAATCATGTTTAGAATATGGCAATTATTAGAATTTAAGGTCTTTCCATATTGGGCAGAAGCGTTTGTCTTTTTGAGCCAGAGTTTGCTCATCTATAAAATGTGTAAATTAGCCCCTTCTTTGCAAGGATATTGGGAGGAGTAAATGAGGTAATTACGTTCTGTGCCCACCTCATAGCAAAGAGTAGACAATGTCGACTACATTCTCTCTAACTGGTAAAAAGTTCCATCAAGTGGCACATGGTAGGGGACAGGGACAATTATTGACACTTAGCATGGCATTTTCAGTGATCGAATCCAGTCTGGCTGTTGAGAAGAGAAACCCAAGAGGGAAGGAGCTTCAGAGCAGCAATTTCCACTTATTAAGAAGCCAAAAGGCCAGAGGTGATTGCAATATTTTGAGGCAAGGTTGGGGGTTGCGGAAATGTTAGAGTATTGATATCGGCAGAAATGAAGCTGTTACAATATGTGGGGAAGCTCCCCTTGCTTTCGGTGCAGGTGAAGTATAGAAGGGAGCCAGACACACCGCAACAGGAGAGGTTCTTTGAGTTGAGAGCAGTGGTGAGTGGACCCTGGAACGCAAATTGCATTTTTAAAGAGGGAAGTTGCAGACACAACTCTCGGGGCAGTAGGAGAAGGACTGCTGTGAAATAAAACCCAGCCACCCACAGCTGCAAACCCTTCTGGTGTGACCAAGGTGCTGGGGGGTCTCCTACCAAAGAAGTGCCACCATCTGGGAAGCACGGTACCCCCAAAACCGAGTTGCTGTGAATCGGAAAAACGACCCTGTCCCCAACCCCCATTCTTTGTTTTGCTAGTCCCCTCTCTTTATTATAATCGTCTTAATATCCATCTGTTTCCCTTTAGGCAAAGGCTTCTTAAATTCAAATATCAGACTATTTTTATCACAGAAGAATATGTAAAGCAACAGAAAACATTTTAATGGGTTTTGGAGCCCGTGGCCCTCTTTAGTGACATTTCCATAATGAAATCCAGTTACAGACATCCGTGTTGCCACAGTTGACTGTTCACAAAAATGAGGAGTGAACATTTCCTTCATGTAAGATATCCCAGCAAAGCAGACTGTGAAATAGCCGCTTCTGACAGCCTCCAGGTACTTTTCCCCCTCCCTCTTTGCACTGGAAGATTACCCTCCCCTGCTTCTGATTCAGTGAAGCTCAGTGGTTTGTGGAATCAGATCCACGTCTGGATTCTGGGGAATGGAAGATGGTTTTCACTGAACAGGTTCTGGGGAAGGGAATTCTTTTCCCTAGGGAATCACCACTAGAGAGATCTTGAGGCTTAAGATTTCTTGAGATGGTTCTGGGGAGAGATATTTGGTAAGGGAATCGAAGATCTGGTCTTGATGGTTTACTTCAGGACCCTTTAAATACTTTTTTTTTTCCAATTAACAAATTGTGTCATCAGTCTCTGGTGTACGAGCATAAAGACACACAGGAAATCCAGCTGTGGAGCCTGGGCCCTCCAAGCACATGTTGTTTCCTAACAAGGTGGATGACAGAAAATGTCCTAAATGTTTGAAATCTCTAGTCGTTTAGTTATAAGCAAGACGATGCAAACTTGAAAAGGTACAATAATTTGAATTTTGGTAAAAATGCTATATTTGGATTTATAGGAGTTTGCTGTGTGTATGGTGATGTCTTCTGAAAGAGCTGCTGAGTAGTTTTTGCGTGTGCAGCTTGACCCGGGAAGGGCTGGGTGTCCTAGCCTGGGATGGCACCCAGTGAGCTCCACAGATGACAGAGCCCACTGGTCCCCTCTCAGGACAACTGGACATCCCAGGACTGTTACTCACACTCAGGCAATTAGTACTGGGTCTCCAGGAACCTGCCAGCAGAATTGTTGTCTCCTCCTCAACAAACATGTCAGAGTGGGGGTGGGCGGGAGTAATTAAAATAAGGGCAAAAATGAATTGAGTTCTCATTGTGTGCCCTGATATGAACTTTTGTGTATACCCCATTACTGTTTTGTTTTGTTTTGTTTTTTGCATGGACAGGCACTGGGAATCAAACCCGGGTCTCTGGCATGACAGGCGAGAACTCTGCCTGCTGAGCCACCGTGGCCCGCCCTACCGCATTGTTTTTTTACATCTAGTCTATAATAATTTCTATAACTATCTTCATTTTAAAGGAGAAAAATCGAGACTCAGAAAAGCTAATTTACATATCCAAGTTTTATTATTTTCAAGTGTTAGTACCTGTAAGCAGTTCTGCCTGACTCCAAACATTTAAAAAATAGAAGAGGCCTCTAAGCTCTTTAAAATTCTATATTTTACTGCTTTCTTAGTGATGATGATCAAAATCTGACCCTTTAATTTCCAATGGTGAAACTGATTTCAGTGAGAGATCACAGGACTGGCCTAAGGAAATACTGACTTATTGGCAGTTGAGATTGAAACCTGGATTTCTTGGTAACAATTGTTCTCTAGAAATGTAAGTGAATTCAGGCGGGTCCAGCTTCTCACTAGGAGAGTTTGTCATGTTGGAAGTTGTCTGTACTAAATGCAGCAGTAAGCCTGGCTACATTTCTTTCCAAGTTTGCAGTAATGTTCAGCCAATCTTTTAAGCTAGATTTTTACAAACAGGCTTTAGGTTGATGCAAAATAAATGGTGTGATTTGAATAGTACTGGGAATGACCTTCCTCTCATTTAAAACACTTCCGCTACTTCAAAGTTCTTGGTCAAAGTGACTGTGATGAATATTGGTATTACTTTTGGGTTAAATAAATATTCATTAATTCACTCATTCAGCAGGATATGGGGAGAAAGCAGACAGGCATTCTGGGGAGACAGGCAAACATAAACACTTAATGACAATACAATGGATAAAAGAGGCAATGAAGGGGTGAGACTGCATGGGAACTTGGGAGAGATCCAGGAAGGCTTTCAAAAGGTGGTGGCATTCGAAGTGAATCTTGAGACATTAGCTGGCATTGTGCTCACCAAAGATGGGGCTGCTTTTCAGCCTGGAGAAGGAAAAATCTCATGAGTCCTGACTGTTGCTTTCAAGTCTCAGAAGAGCTATTGTGTGGAAGACTGAGTAGATATCTTCTAGTGTAACCTCCCTATGGAAGGGAGACAGGCATCAGATCAATATAAAGAAAGAGCGTGCCAAAAACTAGAGCCGTCCAGCAGAAGTGCAGGCTGTCAGAAGGCAGAGAGCTCCACATCACAGTCCCAATGACAGCCTGTCAGCCGAAGCTGGGGAAGATTCATTCAACAGTTAGGGTGGAACTGATGATTTCTAAGGCCCCTTCCAACTGGTGTACTAGCACTATTTCTATTAAAAGCATCTCTTAAAATCGAAATTTATTGTCATTTTTTCTTATTAAGTGAGTTTTTACAAGAATATTTTTGCATATTAAAATAAGAAGATCTGAATGCATTTGCTGTGTGCCCTACAAGAGCGAACATTTATTAAGCAATGTACTTTGTGCCATGCATTGTTTTAAGAATATTAAATGTCATTTTGCTTAATCGTCATACCACGCAACCCTGCTTATTGCATGCTGTCATTAAGTGCACATCACAGAACTCATATCTTGTGGCAGAGAAGCTGAGTGATTTGTCCAGGTTCACACAAGGGCTGTGCTTGGACCTTATGCTAAACTTTATGCTATGTGTCTCTCTTGATAGAGCCATTTTTTTAACAATGCTTACTATATGCCCAGATGCCCACTGAGTGAGCCATTTTTCTCCATAGTCCTAAGAGCCATAAGCAGGTGGAAGTCCAGTGTGGGCTGCTGCGAGCATGTGAAGGCAGAACTTGAGGTCAGTCTAATTCCTAAAGCCATTGGTCCATATCATTCCCCTCAATTCAGTGCCCCATGGTGAAATCAGGGATTTTAGCATCAAAAAAGGAGGCATCTTGTTGGCCATTATCCGATGAGATCAGATTATAAACTAGAAATGGCGGTCATTAACTTTGGACAGATGTTCACCCTACACCCCTACCCCACCCTGCCAGAAGAAAATTTTTGCATAGATGAGTTGTAATCTAGTTGCTTCTTTTCCCCTAGTGCATCACACACAAGGCATTGGGGTGGGCTTGGTCATAAAATGGGATTGTTTCGTTTTTAATGCTTATTGCTGGAGAGGACCAAGTTGAAAATCAAACACATGGGTCTCACGACTTTAATCAGGAGGAAACTTGCTAATAGATTTTTTTTTTAACTTTAAATTTAACAACTTAACAACTTGGCAATTTAATTAACTTTTTAAACACAACATAAACCAGCCTGTGGGACTTTTTGCTGCCGTACTTAATTGTGGCAAATCGCCTAAGAAATAGCGAGAAAAACAGATGAGACACCTTTATGGTGAAAGAGGCACCATCTGTAGTCACCAGCTAGAATATTTTGTCACAATCCATCTCCTGGAAGCGTAACTCAAGACTTTAAAACAGCTCTCTGTCGGGTTTTCCTTGAGAGCTTAACAATGGTGTCACAGCAGCCATTAGGGGAAAGTAATAATACTACAACTCCATGGTGGGAGAATTTATTCAGTCTTGTGAGTTTTAGGGAGGACATACGTATTGTTCTAATTATTTAATTAATTTAACAAATTACGTTTCAGGCACTTACAATTGGAATAATTTTAAGGAAGAAACAAACAGCCACTATCCATGTCTTCATAGTAGTTAAATTCAAGGGAGAGAAAACATGCAGTAAACCAGTAAACAGAATTAGAACGCCAGTTCCCATCTACCTAGCATCATTCCTGCCATGTCTTCTGCCGGGTGATTCACATATGTTGTTATCTCCTTGAATCCGGGTAGAATTTATTATTTGTGTTTCATCAGGAAGAAACAGAGACAGAGAGGGTTATATAAATTGCTTGAGGTCCCAGAGCTAATTTGGTACCTGGCTAATATTCAAACCTAGCTTTACTCATCCAAAGCGACCAAGCCAGTGTTTGCAAACGTGAGTTATTTGCATGCCACGCTTACTCCTTACGCTGTATTCCCGTAGCACCCGAACTAGTTATTTAATTTTTTCTCTTAAATAAATTTTACCTTCATTTTAAGCAGAAACGTATTTTAGATTAATGGTTTGATGTGACTAAAGTCACAGCTAATAGGCAGCAAGTTTAATATTCAAACTGGTCACCTCTAAAACTTGTTTTCCTTATCACTTTTCCATTTACCTTCTCTCCAGCAGAGTAAAATATTCCAGCAAGAACTACCCCTATTGCATCCTTACAGAATTTCTGAGGTAGCTTTATAATTTTCTGAGGTTTATTTTTTTGCTGTGGTTCTCACTCTTGTTTTCCCATTAAAAAGTTTTAGAAAAGCAAAATAAAGCTAAAGTGTTTATTTTGAGATGCAGGAGAGAAGGCGCAGCTGGAGAGCCCTAGTTATTAGGGTGATGGAAAATTAGAAATCTAGAAGTTAAACACAGTTTTGCAGGATCACCTTGATGAAACCCAGTTTTGTTCAGAACCCATGGCCTCGTGCCCTGTGCTTTATAATCTCACCACCTGACCCTTATCCCATCTCAGCTTTTTTCCTTTAGCCTTTACAAGCGTACCACTTCTAACTGTGTTATTCTTCTCTGTTTTTCTTCTCTCTGGACAACCTTGATCAATTTCACTGAAAATGGAAATAAGTCTCATAACCCCCAAGAGTTGCTGGAGAATCCTGTTTTTGTCTGTCTGTTTGTTTGTTTGTTTTTTTTAGAGATGATGGCTCTTCCCTCTCATAATAAACCATGTGGGGGATCAAGAGGCCATTACTTATTCTTTCAGATAAATAATGCACTTCAGCCATGGCTCTGTGGATCTTGTTCCTTTTGTTATAATTAGGTACTTTGAAAAAATGTTTTTTTCCAAGAAATCAATCATAATATCAATGCTATAAGGGGTCTTGTTTAAAAATGACAGAGGATGTGGTCAAGGATCTTGAGTCTCTGCCTGGATTCAAATCAAATCGCTCAGCTTTCATTTGTTTTCTTTCTTGGGTCTCCAGGTTAATTAATGATGATGATGTTTTTAAATAGTATTTCATGGCTCTGAGGAGTACCCTCATACACCGTGATCCTTTAATTTTCAAAGCAATGGAAACTGAGGATGCAAGAGAGACAAATGAACTTGACCAGCTTCACCCAATGTGTTAGTAGCAAAGCTGGGACGTAGACCAAGCAATTCTGCAGCCCAGAGCTACATTCCTCTACTGTCCTGTATTATTGTGGAATCTACTCCAGGACAGAGAGGAAATGATCAGCCACTTTCTTCTTTGTGCCCCGTCTTCCTTTGACAGTGAGTTGATTTCATGGGTAAAATGGAAGGTTGCTCTTGATGACCCTGAGGTCCCAAACCTCCAACATACAGCGATTCTCTCTCTGAACTTTTCTTTTATTCCCCCATAGTAGGGGGATGTAATGTAATGTGCTATATAGTATGGGAGAAACTTCCAAAGTCTTCGTGGATCCTGAATAGACTCGTCTAATCTGCACAGGGATTTGAGTCTTCACATAAGACATTTTGCTTAATTAAACCACATTCAAACATGAAAAAGTCATGTTCATACAAACTTAAGGATCAAATTTACAAGTGCTGAGCACCTAGATGGTGCGGATTAGAGTCTCAATTAGCCACAGCCTGATTCTTACTGAGAAAAGGTCAGCAGAGTTTTCAGTTCCTTTAGTTACTTAAAATTCAAGTCAGTCAGCTCAACCGTGGTCAAATTATTAAAGGGAGACTTGGTTTATCATGAAGCCTTCTCGGAGGAAGTAGGATTCATTCATTCACTCAACAAATATTTATTGAGTACTCTGTGCCACCTCATATGTTACCTCCTTGATTATCAAGGACAATCAAGACCAGTCTGTTGCTGCTTCCTTCCTGAACATTTGGGGTTTCTGGAAAATGGAAGAGACTAGATTTGATCGTTGGGAGGCTGCAGGAGAAACAGGACTTGTGCCCCTGTTTGCTCCCTCAGGGTACTTAAAGCATTGTTGTTTTAAGAAAAGAAATGCATAGTCATTATGAAAGTACTCAGCCAAAAAATACAGGATGGAGACATTTGCAAATCACCCTGTATCCCATCATCTCAAAGAACCATCATTAGTTCTTTAGGTGGCTCTCATTCCAAATAGTGTTTTGTGCATTAACAGGAGATTTAAGAATGGATATTAATGGATTTTAATGTAAGATTCTATTTAAATTAAATCAATCACATTTCCTAGTACTTAGGTTTAAATATAGGAAAATAAACTAATGTAAATTTGACTGTATAGTTGAAATTGCAATAAATGTTTCTTCATTACCGAGAGTATAATTTCCTAAAAGTTTCCTGTAATATTAAGAAAAGGTGTTGTAAGAACATTAAAAAATCAGTATCGTTATTTTTTTTAACTACTTTTGCTTTTTAAATACTGTCATTTGATTCTCTGCAATGAAAGAGAAAGCTGTTTATGCGAATTTCTCCCTACCTCACTTCTCTAAAACTTCCAGTTTTTAGTTCTATTGTTATTTTTGGTATTTCCTAAGGTTTATAACATATTCATTTTGTTTTGTAACCATGATTTTCACAATTATCAAATATTAATTTACAAGGTAGAAATAAATGCATTATTCCTAGTCTATTGATCACAATTTTTCATGCTTCAATTCTTTGTTTTTAACTCTTCTCAGAGTTGGCTAAGTTAGCACCGTCAGACTTTAGTGTGAAAATAAATCACCTGGAGATCTTGCTAAAATGCAGATTCTGGTTCAGTAGGTTTGCAAAGTGGCCTTGTATTCTGCATTGGGTCCTGGGTGATGCAAGTGAACCATTCTGAGTTTTGGGGGCTAATTTTCTTGGAAAAGCTCTATTCCCCAAGTTCTTTATGGAGACTGCCTGTGCATTCCTTTTAGAAGACTGATTCCTTGGCTGGGCATATTCTTGAATCACACTTATATACAAATCGCTCTATTTTCTTCAGCATTAAATACTATTTGGAGAAATCTGAGACCAGCCAAAATTTCACTCTTTGAGGTTGATTATTTGCTTTGCCTGTTAAAGTCTTGGAAGACTATTTTTTAGAAATCTTTAATGTGCAATGAGTTAAACAAAATATATCTCATATACATTATTTGGTATCACATTTTCTTGAAAATGTACACATTAGTTGTACACATTCAGTTCTGTTTTGTTTTTCAATTTCAGAATGCTTTTTTCTTGTATTGTATCTTTGAAGACTTTTATTTTTCTTGTTCCATTCTTTTTTTTTTTAACTTTTTTCATTGTATGGTATAACATATATTCAAAGCAAAGAAATAAAAAAGCAATAGCTTTCAAAGCACACTACAGGACAGATCCCAGAGTTTGTCATGGGCTACCATATGATCCTCTCAGATTTTTCCTTCAAGCTGCTCCAGAATACAGGAGGCTAGAGAGTTTAAATACTTTTTTATCATCACAATTGGCTTTTTTTTCCTTCCTTTTTTGTGATTATATACAAAAAAGTTGTGAATTTCCAAGCACAGTGCCACAATTAGTTGTAGAACATATTTCAGACTTTGACACGGGTTACAATTTCACAATTTTAGGTTTTTACTTCTAGCTGCTCTAAAATACTGGAGACTAAAAGAGATATCAATTTAATGAATCAGCATTCATATTAATTTGTTAAGTCCCATCTTCTGTGTATAATTCTATCATCACCTTTGATCTTTCCATACCTCTCATTGGGGTTATTTGGGCTATGGCAGTTCTAAATTTTTGATATTGGAAGGATCTGTCGCTAATATGGGGTAGGGAGATGGAACGATTTGATATTCTGGAGAGGCTGGGCTAGGTTTCAGGATTTATCTGGGCCACAGACCTAAGTGTGATAGGTTTCTGGCAGGTTATTCTAGTACCTGGAACCCTTGTGAAATCTTATAAATTGCCCTAGGTATTCTTTAGAATTGGCTGGAATGGTCCTGGTTGGGGGTTGGCAGGTTATGATAGGTAACAAGGTCTACCTGAAGCTTGCATAAGAGCAACCTCCGGAGTAGCCCCTCGACTCTATTTGAACTCTGTCTGCCATTGATACTTTATTAATTACACTTCTTTGCCCCTATTTGGTCAGGGTATAGTTGTTGATCCCATGGTGCCATGTGTGGATTCATCCCTGGGAGTCCTCTCCCACATCGCCAGGGAGATTTTCACCCCTAGATGTCATGTCCCACATAGTGGGGAGGGCAATGATTTCACTTGCAGAGTTGGGCTTAGAGAGACTGAGGCCACAACTGAGAAACAACAGAGGTCCTCCAGAAGTAACTCTTAGGCATCCCTATAGGTAGTCTAAGCTTCTATGCTACCTAAATAAGTTTCACAAGAGTAAGCCCCATGATCAAGGGTATGACCTATTGACTTGGGTGTCCCCAAAGTTTGACACAGTATTAGGGGAGTCCCTGATGGTAAGGTTTAATAGTTCCATAGTCTTTCTCCCCTCCCTCAGGAGATTTTCAGCTTGGTCCTCTCCAGCAATAAGCATTAAAAACAAAACAATCCCATTTTATGACCAAGCCCACCCCAATGCCTTGTGTATGATGCACTAGGGAAAAGAAGCAACTAGATTACAACTCATCTATGCAAAAATCTTCCAAAAAATATGTTTCTTCTGGCAGAGTGGGGTAAGGGTGTAGGGTGAACATCTGTCCAAAGTTAATGACTGCCATTTTCTAGCTTATAAACTGATCTCATCAGATAATGGCCAACAAGATGCCCCCTTTTTTGATGCTAAAATACCTGATTTCACCATGGGGCACTAAATTGAGGGGAACAATATGGACCAATGGCTTTAGGAATTAGACTGACTTCAAGTCTTTTTATTGGACTTTGCCAATACTTTTTGATTATCTGGTTAATAAGCTTTAGGATATTTCCAGGCATTACAATAATCTATACAGGATTAAAGGACCTCTTTCTCATTCTGTGCTCCCTGTGTTTCAGTTGTTCAAATGAACTATACAAATAAGTTTAATTAGATTATGCGCTACAGAAAATTTCAGTTCCAGATCAAATAAACCTTTCTCCCATTGGTCTCAAAGAGTATGTGTGGTTCTAAAATATAGACACTGTCTTCCTTACCCCTATGTTCCGAATTACTTTAACCCCAACCTGTTTGGCTTCATTCTTATCTCTAAATATCAGGTTATGTATATAAAACAGCCTCTCAAAATTCAGAAACAATAATCACCACTGCAGACTTAATGTGTCTACTCTAAAAGCTTACAGTCTAGGCCCCTGTTTTCTTATAAGCATTTTCTAAAGGTGACCATACCATTGCTGTTTTTTGTTTGTTTGTTTGTTTCTGGCTTATTTTATCTCGCCAAATGTCCCACGTGTTCATTCACATCGTTGCATGCCTCACAACTTTGTTCCTTTTTGTACCAGCACAGCCTTCGTTCATAAGTATACACCATTGTTTGCCAATCTACTTCTCCGTCAGTGCATCCTTCAGCCACCTGCATTCATGAGGCATCATGTAGAGGGCCCAAAGTCCACAGTCCATCAACATTCTCAATTTTAGATAATTTCATTGTTCCCAAGAGACAGAAAAGCAATAAACACACCCTCACCAAATAGGAAATCTAAACCTGCTTTTAACTCTTGTCCCTCCCCCCATTATTTACCTCTGCTGTTGCTGTGGTAGTGCTGATGGTTTCCTTTTGAGCATAGCTTATAGCATGCAATAGCAGTTCTCCCCCTGTACCCTGGGCTTAAAACACTCCTTATACAAGAATCATATCTTTGAAGTAATTCTTACAAGAACTCACTCATATTTCTAGTATGAGTTGGTGGAATACGTAGGTCTATACAACCCCTTTCAATTTTGTTCATCTCCAATGTAGTAATATTACTTCTAGACTAGAGAATCCAGAGAATCACCTTCGCTCCTATCTATTCCCTTACATTGGAGTTCAATAATGGTTCATCCATCTCTAGCTTCTATGTATCTCTAAGTCCCCTGTATTCTGTAGTATAAGTCTCTGATTATACCTTTATGCTGGTCATGAAAGTGAAATCATACAGTATCTCTCCTTTTGTGTCTGGCTAATTTTGCTCAGCATTATGTCCTCAAGCCTCATCCATCTTGTCATGTGCTTCAGGACTTCATTTTGTCTTACTGCTGCATAGTATTCCATCGTATGTATATACCACATTTTGTTGATTTATTCGTCTGTTGATGGGCATTTGGTTTGTTTCCATCTTTTGGTGATTGTGCATGATGCTGCTATGAACATCGGTACACAAATGTATGCTTGTGTCATTGCTTTCACCTCTTTTGAGTATATACCAAGTGGTGCTATTGCTGGATCATAGGGCAGCTGGATATTTAGTTTCCTAAAAAACTGCCAAACAGTCTTCCATAGTGGCTGCACCATTGTACATTCCCACCAGCACTGCATAAGTGTCCCAGTTTCTCCATATCCTCTCCAACATTTGTAGTTTCCTGATTGTTTAATAGCAGCCATTCTTATAGGTGTGAGGTGGTATTTCATTGTAGTCTTGATCTGCATTTCCCTTATAGACAGTGAAAATGAGCATTTCTTCATGTGCTTTTGAGCCATCTATATCTGCTCTTCAGAAAAATGCCTATTCGTATCTTTAGCCCATTTTATAATTGGATTGTTTGTTCTTTTGTTGTTGAGTTTTATGATTTCTTTGTATAAACAGGAAATCAAACCTTTGTCTAATATGTGATTTCCAAATATTTTCTCCCACTGAGTTAGCTGCCTCTTCACCTTTTCTTTTTGACAAAGTCTTTTGAGGTGCAGAAGCATTTGATTTTGAGGAGTTCCCATTTATCTATTTTTTCCTTAGCTGACTCCTCAGCTAGCTCATTGCTTGTGTATAGAAAATTTACTGATTTTTGCACATTAATTTTATATCCCGTCAGCTTGCTGAATTTGTTTATTAGCTCAAGTAACTTTGCTGTAGATTTCTCAGGATCTTCCAAGTATAATATCATATCATCTGCAAATAATGAGAGTTTTACTTTTTCCTTTCCAATTTGGATGCCTTTTATTTCTTTGTCCTGCCTCATTATTCTAGCTAGAACTTCTAGCACAATTTTGAATTATAGTGGTGACAGTGGGCATCCTTGTCTTGTACCTGATCTTAGGGGGAAAGCTTTCAGTCTCTCTCTACTGAGTACAATGCTGGCTATCAGTTTTTCATATATTCCCTTTATCATTCCTATCTTTTGGCGTGGTTTTATCAGAAAAGGATGCTGAATTTTGTCAAATGCTTTTTCAGCATCAATCGAGATGATCAGGTGATTTTTCCCTTTTGATTTGTTAATGTGCTGTATTATATTCATTGGTTTTCTTGTGTTGAACCATCTTTGCATTCCTGGTATAAACCCCACTTGGTCATGGTGTATAATTCTTTTGATGTCCTATTGGATTTGATTTGCTAATATTTTATTAAGAATTTCTGCAGCTATGTTCATCAGGGAGATTGGCCTCTAG